>JAQGDQ010002136.1:0-5000 GCA_030141605.1 Tubiluchus corallicola | reverse complement strand
AGTAACAGTGACGACAACAACAACAACAACACAACAGCAACAACAGCAGCAGCAGCAACAACAACAGTAACAAAAAACGACAACAGCTTGGCACTAGCCATACGACTTATATTATGTACGGCTACAGCTATGACAACTAGTGATGATGACCCATTACATTTTGATGAAGATTTATCCTTGCAAATTGTACAAACGTCCCTGCTAACTTATTCTGGACTTGACAAAACTTTGACCATTTCATCCTGACGACCTTGATTTCGATTTTCAGCTTTTGTGTTAAATTCCAACTTGATCAGTTCCCATGCCACCACCACGTTTAGCCTACCCCACCGCATACCTGACCCCCCACGGTGGACAACGTGGGCGGATTCAATCGTGTGTGTGTGTACATTCAACTCAATAAACGTACCAAATGAGTTTAGCCATTGTGACAATTACAATGTATTAGTACCTATTTAAGCCTATGAATGGTGGCCTCAAGCATTCTGTACAAATAAACAATATTGTGCTGAGGTTTACACGGATAAACCTTTTAAACTAACAATAACACTTTCAACGTATTCACGGTTCTCTAATAGACTCTTCTCTAGAATATCTGTGACTCTGTGAGCGCTTCTGAAGATGTGCTTCTGTCTCCAGCATCTTCCAATGTCTGGTAATTAAGTTAGCTGGGTAGACTCTCCTCTAGAATGTCTGTGACTCTGTGAGCGCTTCTGAAGATGTGCTTCTGTCTCCTGCGTCTTCCAATGTCTGGTAATTAAGTTAGCTGGGTAGACTCTCCTATAGAATGTCTGTGACTCTGTGAGCGGTTCTGAAGATGTCCTTCTGTCTCCTGTGTCTTCCAATGTCTGGTAATTAAGTTAGCTGGGTAGACTCTCCTATAGAATGTCTGTGACTCTGTGAGCACTTCTGAGGATGTGCTTCTGTCTCCTGTGTCTTCCAATGTCTGGTAATTAAGTTAGCTGGCTACTCATACAAACGTAGGGCAGGTAGACAAAAATTCACACCTTCAACAACTAACCTGAGAAAAACTTAAAAATTCCCAATAATTGAAGCACACAAAGACTACTCTACTCTACTGTACTCCACTCCACTCCACTCCACTCTACTCCACTCCACTCCACTCCACTCCACTCCACTCCACTCCACTCCACTCCACTCCACTCCACTCCACTCCACTCTACTCTACTCTACTCTACTCTACTCTACTCTACTCTACTCTACTCTACTCTACTCTACTCTACTCTACTCTACTCTACTCTACTCTACTCTACTCTACTCTACTCTACTCTACTCTACTCTACTCTACTCTACTCTACTCTACTCTACTCTACTCTACTCTACTCTACTCTACTCTACTCTACTCTACTCTACTCTACTCTACTCTACTCTACTCTACTCTACTCTACTCTCTACTCTCTACTCTACTCTACTCTACTCTACTCTACTCTACTCTACTCTACTCTACTCTACTCTACTCTACTCTACTCTACTCTACTCTACTCTACTCTACTCTCTACTCTACTCTACTCTACTCTACTCTACTCTACTCTACTCTACTCTACTCTACTCTACTCTACTCTACTCTACTCTACTCTACTCTACTCTACTCTACTCTACTCTACTCTACTCTACTCTACTCTCTACTCTCTACTCTCTACTCTCTACTCTCTACTCTCTACTCTACTCTACTCTACTCTACTCTACTCTACTCTACTCTACTCTACTCTACTCTACTCTACTCTACTCCACTCCACTCCACTCCACTCCACTCCACTCCACTCTACTCTACTCTATTTGTCTTGCTCTATTGCACACCACACTAAACGATATCATTACTTCACAAACTTCGCTCCCGTGTTTGCATTTCTAAAAGTATATTTCTATAAAGAGTTTAGTTTTCCTTTTTATGTGCAAAAACATGTAAAGTTCCTTTCACAAGCAAACTGATACCCGATCCCGTGTAAACAGACGTCTTTCTTCTGATTAAACAGGAATCATTTAAACGCGGCTTGTATAGACGTCAATATACTTGTAGTCAATGACAATGCCGCATGTTTCACACGACACAAGTTTTGAATTTACACAGTTTATCGAGGACGCAAATGAAAGACTCAAAGCGAAAAGATTTTTTCTTTACAAATCTGTCGGCTTCTTCGACAATTGTGCGCTAATGTTGATAAATCATGCAAGTTCTTCCGACAATTGTGCGAACAGATTCAATGCGTCCGCCTCATCAGCACCATTTAGTCCTTTCATTGCCCGCCTATATGCATCAATAAAGCCCGTGGCGGATCCATTAATGACATAAGCACCCAGGCGTGGCACCCTTGACGTTGTTTTAAAAGTTATTGCAGACCTATAATACAGGTGGTCTACGCTAGCCGGTATAAGTGTCATATTGGCTAAAAAATCATTTTTGTGGATCCGCCCACAAGAGTTGTTTTTAAGCGTTAAACGTGCCTCGATCCGCCCCATCAATCTCACTCATTGTCAGTGCAACACTTTGAGTGAAATTCTTGCATATTTGACTGTGTACTTTGTTTGTTACCTTTGAAAAGCACCAGGAATTGGCTGCCATTAATGAAGTGGGGGTTTGTTTGCTTGCGTTGATGATTGTAGGATGTTCTGAATGCCGGGTTGCCTGTAAGAGAAATTGTTTGCACGTTTACCTGTCGATTAGCACCAAATTAGTAAGTCGATTCTTGACTAACACGGGACGTCATAATTGTCTTTCTAGGGTAAAAGAGTTAAACAGACAATAACGTTTGTCCTGTTTTTGCAGCTGCAGTTAAGCACATTTATACATTTTTAGTCGGACATGTTTTTTGTTTTTGTTTTATAGTTATCCAGCCCTGATCGTATCCGTAACTTAATTAAAGGACAAGACAAGGGGTACCCGAAGTAGGTTTAGAAAAAACTTATATTACTTTACATTGCATTGTTTTATGCGTATATCTTACTCGCGTTAAAAGGAATTTTTGTTTGTTTTCATTTTAAATCTCCCGCAATACTGTTCTGACGGCGCCATTACATGACGTCATGTACCATACGTAAATCAAGGGAAGAAACGGAAATGTTAAATTTTTTTATAAAAACTTTCCGTGTAAATCTATATTACGTAACATTTCGCTTACCTGCTGGAGAGACTTATGCAACTAGAAATAATAATTTAAAGGGTTTGTGCTAATTGGTAAAATGTCGCTGACTCACCCTCCAGGGTGCACCACTCACTAACCAAAAACGTATTTTTAATCTTATTGACAAGATACAGTAATTTTAAATTTTATTTAGTTAGTGACGTGTGCGCTACGAATGCTCTGATTATTTTTTCAAACTTTACACAATGTTATCTAAACTTGTTACAAATGACCTGTCGTGAAAATGGCTGCGTCTAACGGTCATCGCGGGAGTTTAAATTTACATGTTTTATACAGCGTTACTGCCGACGCGAGTCCTGTACGCAAAAAGGTAGTATGTAATTAATATAAAATTCCAAGACGAATTTTTTAGCCTTGATGTTTATGGAGGGTTTTTTGTCCTTTAATTACACCAGATTATTGAAAATTATTGAAAATCGATTCTTTTAAATTCTAAAATCAATTTCTTCTAATAAATTCGCGTTCGTATTATTTCATTATCTCTCTCTCTCAGTCAGTTGATTATTTTCGTGTTCTTCTGCGTGTTGGGGTTAGTTTCCGTTTCCTGCTTTATTCTTAACACACCTGTATGCCCCCACCATCTTCAACACACGCAGGTAAAGACCTGACACGTGCCACTACAAAGTGAGCTCTATTTATCAGAGTAATTATGTTTGCCGTTTGTGCACAAAAGTATGAATAAAAACCGACGTGTGCTCGCGGATAATAGCGGATAATGACTGCTTTTGTACCCCCCAATTTTTGTCTGAAATATCTCTTTGAGCCATTGTTCATTCATGTACGAGTTTAGCTCAGTGACCACCGGTAGCCTCTGTCCGTTTTATGTTCTGGTCTGCAGTTGTGAATAATTTTTGACCATTCGTAAGTAGACCACACAAGTTTTCTGTGACGATGATCTTATTATAATACGAACGAAGAACTTTTCTGCAGGACGAATGACGTCATTGGAAGAAGAATGGGCGTGGAAAATGAAAGCCCCCATGCATGAAGTGATCGCGACTTTAAAGTGATTTTACTAATTACACGAGGCGCTTATTGCTGTTTTATAACTAAATGCTTATAGTATTTTAGCGAACAACGAAATATGCTTGACTTTTCAGAAAGGTTGACTTTTCCTTTAAGCTGACACTAGTAAGTATGAAGAACCTTGTGTGGTTAGAAGGCCTTGCTTGAATCCACGCTCTACCTATAGATAAATCCATCTTTATGTATGCAAAACCTTGTATGGTCAGAAGGCCTTGCTTGAATCCACCCTGTTCCAATAGATAAATCCATCTTTATGTATGAAAAACCTTGTATGGTCAGAAGGCGTTGCTTGAATCCGGGCCGGCCTTAGGTAATTGGAGGCCCTAGGCGAAGTGAATTTGGTGGAGAGAGAGAGAGAGAGAGAGAGAGAGAGAGAGAGAGAGAGAGAGAGAGAGAGAGAGAGACAGAGAGAGAGAGAGAGAGAGAGAGAGAGAGAGAGAGAGGGGGGGAGAGGGAGAGAGGGAGAGAGAGAGAGAGGGGGAGGGAGAGGGAGGGAGAGGGAGAGGGAGAGAGAGGGAGAGAGAGAGAGGGAGAGAGAGAGAGAGAGAGAGGGAGAGAGAGGAGGCAGTATGTTGGCATAAAGCAAAAAAATGTAAGTGTTACCTCGGCATGAGGCCCTAGGTGGTTGCCTAGTTTGCCTGTGCTTAAGGCCGGCCCTGCTTGAATCCACCCACCTCCAATAGATAAATCCATCTTTACGTGAACAATAGGCTTAACCTTCTAGTGCCATTATTCAATTAGTAAATAAACCATTAACGCCATAATCCCCGTTGGACAGTCAGCCTTCCTACATCGCGTGACACAACACCACTA
>JAQGDQ010002390.1:0-152944 GCA_030141605.1 Tubiluchus corallicola | reverse complement strand
AGTTCAAAGGAAACGGTCAAATTAGGGAAATAGTATGTTAAGTCCTGTGTATAGGCGGCGAAAAGCACAAGAGCGGCCAGGCCGGCGGAGCCGATGGCGTATCCTTTTGTGACGGCTTTTGTCGTGTTGCCGACGGCATCTAGGGCATCTGTTACTTTTCGGACATCATCTGGCAGTCCGGCCATTTCGGCGATTCCTCCTGCGTTATCAGTGACGGGGCCGTAGGCGTCTAGCGCGACGATGATGCCGGCAAGTGCGAGCATTGTTGTCGCGGCGATAGAGAGTCCAAAGATACCGGCGTTACTATAGGAGATAATAATACCGCCGCAAATCACGAGAACGGGAAGCGCGCATGCCTCCATAGAGACTGCCAGCCCTTGGATGACGTTTGTTGCGTGTCCGGTTTCGGATGCGTTGGCGATACTTTTAACAGGGGCCCAATCTACGCCTGTGTAATATTCTGTAATCCATACAATGAGGGCTGTTACGACGAGTCCTGTTATCACGCAAAGAATAATGTTTGTGGCGGTAATTGCTGTTCCGTCAACCAGAAGCATTTCTTTAGGGAGAATAAGAGGAATGATAATCGCGATCAAGATAGCGGAGAGGACCGCGGCGCCGAGTAAGCCTTTATACAGAGCTTTCATGATATTTTGAGTTTCATCGATTTTCACGAATCTTGTTGCGATAATAGACGCGATAATACAGATAGCGCCGATTATTAAAGGGAGCGCTAGAATTTGACCATGTTGCTCGGGAATAAAATAGATGACGCCAAGCAGCATTGTTGCGACAATTGTCACGACGTATGTTTCAAACAGGTCTGCGGCCATACCGGCGCAATCGCCGACATTATCGCCGACATTATCGGCGATGACACCGGGGTTGCGGGGGTCATCTTCGGGGATTCCGGCTTCGATTTTTCCAACCAGGTCTGCGCCGACGTCGGCTCCTTTTGTGAAAATTCCGCCGCCTAGACGTGCGAAAATTGAAATCAAGGACGCGCCAAAGCCTAGGGCGATGAGAGCTTCCATAATGTGGCGCATTTCTACAGCGGATTGAGGATCATAAACAAACTGAAGAAGGACGTAATATCCAGCGACGCCTAAGAGCGCGAGACCAGCGACAAGCATACCTGTAACGGCACCGGATTGAAAAGAGAGATCCAAAGCGTCGGAAAGCCCTTTTGTCCGTGCGGCTTCAGCTGTACGAACATTCGCGCGTACAGAAACGTTCATGCCAATATAGCCAGCGGCTCCTGAGAAAATGCCACCGATGAAATAGCCGATAGCGACAGTGATTCCAAGCTGATAGCCAAGGAAGATACCGATAATGACACCGACAATGGAGATTGTCATATACTGGCGATTTAAATACGCGCGTGCTCCTTCCTGAATCGCGTGGGCGATTTCTTTCATTTTATCGGTTCCTTCTGGAGAATGTATAAGATTTTTAATTGTATGAACGCTCCAGAAGATAGCGGCAATACTGGCTGTTATTGCCAAGGTATGTAGAAATATAAGCAACATTATGTTATTTCCTCTCTAGAATTTTGTTGTTCAGTGTAATCTATGGATAGACAGTATCTGTTGATGTTAGTTTTAAACTAAATATGTGTGTATTTTATATAGGTTTATGTGTGAGTTTTACACATATTAAGAATAAAAAAGATAATATATCAGAAATAAAAAAAGTAGTATATCAGGAATAGAAAAAAGCATCAACTATAACGGGGTAATAATTTTACAGATTTCAACTGGGATAAAAGAATTCCGGCGTTAAAGTTAAGTTTATGCCTCTAATGTTTGTAATTTATGTTTAATTGCGAGTATGTCCTGCCACGCGCCTTGCTTCTGTATAGGGGAACGCAGAAGGTAGGCGGGATGGAACATGGCGCGCGATGGAATTTCAAGGGAGTCTGTTGAGAGTGTAGGGGGGATATGTTGGCCGTTTTTCCATATAAACCATTGTTTTCTCAGTTGGCTGATGCCGACTTTTGTATCAAGAAGGGAGCGGGCGGCGGCACCGCCAAGGGCGACGAGAATCTTAGGCTGCACAAGTGTAATTAGCCGTTCAACAAAAGGGGCGCATACAGCGACTTCCTGCAGGGTTGGTGTTCGGTTTCCTGGGGGTCTCCAGAAAATGGTATTGGAAATATAAATCTGATCGGAGGGGAGGCCTGCGGCGTCTATAATTTTATCGAGTAGTTTTCCGCTGGGGCCGCAGAAAGGGACAGCGGTTCGATCTTCTTCAGCGCCGGGTGCTTCTCCGATAAACATAATTTTAGCGTGAGGGGCTCCTCGTCCAAACACAAGGTTTGTCGCTGTTTTTTTAAGGGGGCATCCTTCGAATTGTTGTAATTGTTTTTGTAATTCGTCAACTGTTGTTGCGGCGGTGGCTAGGGTGGCTGCGTTAGAGATGATTTCTGCGCTGCTCATATTAAGCGGTGGTGAGTTTATCGGATCGATCGAAGGTTTGGTTTTTGGGGCCGTGATATTATGGTGATCGGTGGGGTCGGCTGGTGCGGGGTGAATTTTTTTCTGTTTTTTTGGTGCCGTTGGCGCGGGGTGATGAGCGGAAGGGGCACTGGAGGAAGTCTGCTGTTTTTCATCGTGTGGAGACGGAGAAGATAAGGATAGCGAGGAGGAGAGACGATTAACGGGCGCTGTGCCAATAATGTCCTCAACGCCGCAGTCTATATGCCAACGCAACAGGGTTGCGATTTTTCTTTTCTTGTTTATGGTAAGCACTGTGGTTAAAAAACTTTCGCTTTAATGAAATATAACCTATAGATATTTTTATATTATTTTTATTGAGAAGTAAATAATATATATTTATGATTTGAGTATGTTATTGTATGGTTAGATTTAATGAGGTAAGGAGAAAATTATTACGAGTGCGGGGTTCGCTGACCGGATCGGATTTAAAAAGGAAAATGTGATGGCACAAACAGAGACCTTATATCTAAGGAAGAAACCAGTCTATTATTGCAAATCTTTTATTGTGTTTGTATCGGTTTGCTTTATATTTTGGCTATTGACGGTTGACAGGGGATTTTCACGGAATAAAGAAAATGTATTGACGATCGATCCTCAGAATTTAAAAGAGAATCTCATGCAAAATAGTATAGGTTTTGGTCAATGGCTGGCGATTTATCATGCTGATTCTGTACAGGATCACGATACAGCGTTAACGCTTACAATAGAGGCGATTAATAACGGCGAAGTTGATGAGTGGGTTTTGCTGATGGCCTTATCTTTAGGTATTGGGCATTTTTCTTTTGAGGATTTAAATACGATAGCGGAAATTCTTTATTATCAGGATAATAATAATTATAACGCGTTTTTAATATTAGTTGGTTTTGCGTTTTCTCAGGGAAAGTATGAGAAAGTTTTATTTTTATTGGATGATTTTAAAAAGAGGGCGCCGCCGGATATTTTAACGAATCTTATATCAGCGTGGGCGTATGTTGGGATGGGTGAGCGGCAAAAGGCGACACTACTGCTGAACTCTATACAGGATACGCTTTCTCCTTTTCATTATCATGAGCAGCAAGCTTTGCTTTATGATGTGGACGGTCAGGACAAGGAGGCCTGGGAGTCCTACGAGAAGGTTGAGGAGTTGTTAAATCAGGGGCATATATTTTCCTGGCCTCTTATAACAGCTCATTTTCAATTTATCACTCGAACGCAGGGAAAAAGGGCCGCGTTGAATTTCTTAGATAGGATTGAGGTGTTTTTTGACAAGAGTCGTATTGCGACAGTGATCATTGAGGATCTTCAATCCTTCACTCGACCGACATTGTTACAAACGCCGAAGGATGGGCTTGCGATTTTATTTTATGAGATGGCTCAGATTTTTCGATTTCAAAAAACCCAAAAAAATCTGAGTGTTATGGGCCATATAGCGGAATATTTATCGCCTTTTTTATGGGAGGCCACTATTTTCAATGCGAATATTTTTGAGCAGCAGGATAATTATTTGCGTGCTTTGAAAAGCTGGAAGCGCATACCCAAGGACAGTGGTCTTTATAATATCTCTCGTTTGTTTATAGCGGAGAATCTTGCTTCGTTAGGGCATATAGAAGAGAGTATTGCGGCTATTGACGAGGTTTTGGAGAGGGATAAAAAGCAGTCTGATTTTTATGTTTTTAAGGGTGACTTTCTAAGTAGGCATGAGGATTATGAGGGGGCTGTAAAGGCTTATAGTCATGCTTTAATGTTAGATTCAACATTGGAGGATAGTTGGTCTTTTCTTTTTGCTCGTGGCGTAGGGTATGAGCGTTTGGGAAGATGGAGAGAGGCAGAGAGAGATTTAACCAGGGCGTTGCTTTTGGATGATAATCAGGCATATCTTTTGAATTATCTGGGTTATTCATGGATAGAGAGAAATCAAAATGTATCCTATGCGCGCGAGCTGATAGAAAAAGCCGTGGAGCTGAGGCCAAAGGATGGATATATTTTAGATAGTTTAGGGTGGGTTTGTTTTTTACAGGGGGATATAGACTGTGCGATACAGCGTTTAGAGGAGGCGATTCTTTTGCGTCCGGAGGAAGCTGAGATTAATGATCATCTTGGGGATGTTTATTGGCATGTGGGGCGTTTCAGAGAAGCGGTTTATCAGTGGGAGCGTGTTTTGACATTATCGCCGGAAGAGCAATTGAAAACGAAGGTGGAAGAGAAAATAAAGCGGAAGAAGGAAGAGTATCTAGAGGAAAGAGATTTTGGCTCAAAAGCGGCTAGGGATGATGTGTTTAAGTGATGGAATTTCGCTTAAGGCGCCTGCGAAGATAAACTTGTATCTTCATATTAAGGGGCGGCGTTCTGACGGTTATCATGAGCTGGAGAGTCTTGTTGTTTTTCTTTCCTGTGGGGATGATATTCACTTAATTCCACAAAAGGGAGGGGATTTATCTTTTGATATTTCCGGCCCATACGCGTCGTTATTATCGCCTTATAAGGACAGCAATCTTGTTGTACGCGCGGCGAGTGTTTTGCGGGATTATCTTCAGAAAAAGCAAGGGAAAGGCACATTTTCTCCTTGCGGTGTTTCTATGACGCTTGAGAAATTTTTACCGGTTGAGGCGGGAATTGGGGGAGGATCTGCTGATGCCGCTGCTGTCTTCAGAGGTTTGTTGGCGCTTTGGTTTCCAAAAAGCAACGAGGGGGAATTTCCTCTTACGGAAGAGGAGATTATGCGCTTGGCGCTTCAGCTGGGGGCGGATGTGCCGGTATGTTTTTATGCGCGCGCGGCATTTATGTCCGGTATCGGTGAGAAGTTGACGTTTGCTCCTGCTCTTCCACCGTTATGGTTTCTTCTTGTCAATCCTGGTTTTTCTGTTTCGACGAAAGCGGTTTTTAAGGCGTTTGCTGCATTGCGGCGGGAGGATTCCTTGTGTATTTCGTCTCGGCCTGTTGTTTCTTTTCAGGATACGGATGATTTTATCAGGGAGCTTGCTTTGTGCCGTAATGACTTATGGGAAGCGGCTTGCCAGCAAGTCGCGCCGGGTTCTATTATGGAAGTTATTGACGCGTTGCGCTCTTTTCCGGAGACTTGTCTCGCTCGTATGTCGGGAAGTGGTTCGACATGTTTTGGGATTTTTAAAAGTCGGCGAGACGCGTTATCTGTCGCGGATGCTTTAAGAGCCCGTTATCCGCGCTGGTGGATAAAGGTGGCGTCTTTTTACAGAGAATAAAAAAACAGAGAGATAACGCGATCTCTCTGTTTTTTTAAATGGGTCTTTCTTGAGACAATATTATGTACGCAAGATAGAGCGCCCTGCGTAGCGTGCCATTGTATCTAGCTCTTCTTCGATACGGATTAACTGGTTGTATTTTGCGAGCCTGTCAGAGCGTGACATGGAACCTGTTTTGATTTGTCCGGCGTTTGTCGCCACGGCGATATCTGCGATTGTCGCGTCTTCTGTTTCTCCGGATCGGTGGGAGATTACGGAAGTGTAAGACGCTTTATGAGCCATTTCGATAGCTTTGAATGTTTCGCTGAGGCTTCCGATTTGGTTAACTTTTACCAAAATGGAATTTGCGATATCTTTAGAGATGCCGTTTGCGAGGCGTGTTGGGTTGGTTACAAAGAGGTCGTCGCCAACAAGCTGTACTTTTTTCCCGAGTACTTTTGTCAACTCTTGCCATCCTTCCCAATCGTCTTCCGCGAGGGCGTCCTCGATGGATAAGATAGGATATTCGTTACAGAGTTCTTCCCAGTAGCGAACCATGTCGCTGACGTCACGTATAACGCCTTCGCCTTTCATGTTATATTTTCCGTTACTGAAAAATTCTGTTGAGGCGGCGTCCAGCGCGAGATAGATATCTTCTCCTGGTTTATAGCCGGCGTTTTCGATTGCTTTCATCACGAAGTCGAGGGCGTCGCGTGTTCCGGCGAGGTTAGGGGCGAAGCCGCCTTCATCACCGACGGCTGTATTTTGCCCGGCGTTTTGGAGGTCTTTTTTCAATGTATGGAAAATTTCCGCTCCCATGCGGATAGCTTCTTTTACGGTAGGTGCTGAGACAGGCATGATCATAAATTCTTGAACATCGATTGGGTTATCGGCATGTTCGCCGCCATTAATGATATTCATCATGGGAACGGGAAGCGTATGGGCGTAAATTCCTCCGAGGTAGCGATAAAGGGGTAGTCCACATTCTTCCGCGGCGGCTTTTGCTACGGCCATAGAGACGCCGAGGATAGCGTTTGCGCCGAGTCGGGATTTATTTTCTGTTCCGTCGAGTTTAATCATTGTTTGATCGATGAGTATTTGTTCAGTCGCGTCCATTCCGCCGATCGCGTCATAGATTTCGTCATTGATGGCGTTACAGGCTTTTAGGACGCCTTTTCCGCCATAGCGGCTATCGCCATCGCGAAGTTCGTGCGCTTCATGGGCGCCTGTAGAAGCGCCGGAAGGAACGGAGGCGCGCCCTTCTGCGCCACTGTCAAGAAAGACATCGACTTCAACTGTTGGGTTTCCACGGCTGTCAACAATTTCACGAGCGCGAATATCAATAATTTCAGGCATTGGTTTTCCTTTTTTTCTGTCGTATCATACTGTTTATGGTTTGTTAAATAGTTTAAGTATTTAGGCATATCCGTTTGTCAGAGTATCTCTTCCTTATAGAGGATTAGATGTTGTTGGATATTGTTTAGCTAATGTATCAAATGACACTATCATCTTCAAGATAGAAGGTAGTTTTTCAAGAGGGATCATATTGAGGCCATCGCTTGGCGCCTGGTCGGGATCATTATGTGTTTCAATGAAGAGGGCGGCGATTCCGATCGCGGTTGCGGCGCGCGCTAGGATAGGGGCGAATTCTCTATTTCCGCCGGAAGAGCTTCCTTGCCCGCCGGGCTCTTGTACAGAGTGTGTTGCGTCAAAGACGACGGGGTATCCGCTTTTGGCCATAATTGGGATTGAGCGCATGTCGCTGATTAAGGTGTTGTAGCCAAAGGAGCTTCCGCGTTCACACAGTAGAATGTTATGATTTCCGACTCGTGTCATTTTATCGATAATATTTTTCATATCCCAGGGGGCTAGGAACTGCCCTTTTTTTATATTGACGGGGCGTTTTGTTTTTCCCGCGGCGGTCAAGAGGTCTGTTTGGCGGCATAGGAAGGCGGGGATCTGGAGGATATCAACGATTTCCGCGACGGGTTCGCATTGCCAATTTTCGTGAATGTCTGTAATGACAGGTAGGTTAAATTTTTCTTTGATATCGGTAAAGATATTCAGTGCCTTTTTCATTCCTATGCCTCTTTGGCTTCCGGCGCTTGTGCGATTGGCTTTATCGAAGGAAGATTTATAGATGAGGGGGCAGGAAAATTGCTTGGCGATCTTGTCTAGAATCTCCGCGGTTTCTAGAGCGTGTTCATGGCTTTCCATAGTGCAAGGGCCGGCGATAAGAGCCAAAGGAAGGTCATTGCCGATTGTCACATGTTGGTTGAGGTAGATATGTTTTTGTGTAGTAGGCATGAGTAGGATCCTTAGATTTACAGAAGGCGGCTTTGCTTAAGAGCTGCTTTGATGAAAGAGACGAAAATAGGGTGAGGCTCAAAGGGGCGGGATTTCAGCTCGGGGTGAAACTGCACACCGAGAAACCAGGGGTGGTCGGGAAGCTCGACAATTTCAGGGAGAAGCCCATCATGAGAGATGCCGGAAAAGACAAGGCCTGTTTTTTCCAGTATTGGCCGGTAATTCATATTGACTTCATAGCGATGTCTATGTCGTTCTGATATTGTGGAGGAGGTGTAGATTTTCCGTGCGAGGGTTCCTTGCTTTAAGACACATGAGTAGGCGCCCAGTCGTAATGTTCCTCCCATATTTTCATCAACGCCTCTTTTTTCCAACTCTCCGGCGTTCATCCACTCTGTCATGAGGGCGATAACAGGGTCGTCGCAGGGGCCGAATTCAGTGGAGCTTGCCTTGGGAATATTGGCGATATTGCGTGCGATTTCGATGATAGCCATTTGCATACCGAGGCAGATTCCCAAATAGGGGATATTATTTTCCCGCGCGAATTGTACGGTTCTGATTTTGCCTCCTGTTCCTCTTTCGCCGAATCCTCCGGGGACGATGATGCCGTTCATTATATTCAGGCATGAATAAAGGTCGGTTTCTTTTTCAAACTGGCTTGTATCGATCCAGTGAAAGTTGACTTTGGCGCTATTAGCGAGTCCGCCATGGGTGAGGGCTTCGCCAAGTGATTTATAGGCATCGGGAAGCTCGGTATATTTTCCGGCGATAGCGATATTGACGTTTCCTTCTGGATTTTGGAGTTTTCCTACAATTTCTTCCCAGTGGGAAAGGTCGGGTTCTTCTGTATTATTTATGGAAAAATATTTCAGAACCTGTTCATCCAGCTGTTCTTGGTGATAGGAAAGAGGAATTTGATAAATATGGTCTTTATCCAAAGCGGGAATAACAGCTTCGGAAGGGACATTACAGAAGAGAGCTATTTTCCGGCGTTCATTTTCCGGAATGCTTTTTTCTGCGCGACAAACAAGGAGATCGGGTTGGATTCCGATACTGAGAAGCTCTTTTACAGAATGCTGAGTTGGTTTTGTTTTGAGTTCTCCGGCCGTCTTGATCCAAGGGAGTAGTGTTAGGTGGATATACATGGTTTTTTGTCGTCCGAGATCGCTTCTCAGTTGCCGAATGGCTTCGAGGAAAGGTGTACTTTCTATATCTCCGACGGTTCCGCCGATTTCGCAGATGACGAAATCCTCATCGTGGATATCGTTAAGGATGAAATTTTTGATCATATCCGTGACATGAGGGATCACTTGTACGGTCGCGCCTAAATAATCGCCTCGTCGTTCTTTTTTCAGGACGGTGGAGTAGATTTTTCCTGTTGTGATATTATCGCTTTTTTTTGAGATAATGCCGGTAAAGCGTTCATAATGTCCCAGATCTAGGTCTGTTTCCGCGCCGTCGTCTGTCACATAGACTTCGCCATGTTGATAAGGGCTCATTGTTCCGGGGTCGATATTTAGGTAAGGGTCCAGTTTTCGGAGTCGGACTTTAAATCCACGGGCTTGGAGTAAAGCTCCTAATGCTGCGGAAACGATTCCTTTTCCCAAAGAGGAAACAACGCCTCCTGTTACAAGTATGTAGCGTGCCATGCGAGCCTCTTAATCGTTAAATATAGAGCATAAAAAAAGGCGGTAGAGCCGCCTTGAATGAGTGAAGAAAGTATAAGTGTATACAACCAATAGTATATGAATTACAAGTGATTTTTATCATAGCTGTTTTAGTAAACTGTAAATTATTCTAGGGTTAATTCTGAGAAGGTACAGAAGGAATGGTTGGCTCTTGCGGCATAGTTTGTGGGATACTTTGCCCGTCTAGCGCGTCAACGATAGAGCGGGTGCCTAAGGATCCGCCTGCTAAAATGGCTAGAACAATACTCGTCAGGAAGAAACATATGGCTAGGATAGAGGTTATGCGTGTAAGAGCGTTTGCGGCGGAGCGGCCTGTCATGAGGCTTCCCATACTGCTTGTAAAACCGCTGTTTTCGCTCCGTTGCAGGAGGATAGAGGCAATCATAAATATCGCGATAAGTAAGTGTATAACAAGAAGAGTTGTTTCCATAACGATCTTTACCTTAAAAAAAGTCTAAAGTTTATTCTTAAAATATAGTTTTACTGTTTTTTTGTTTTTTACGCAACTATTTCTATAACATTTTTATATTATTGATTGCAATGGGCTTTAGAGAGGGGGTTAATGGGGGGATTTTTTGATAATCTCGCTTATAGGAAATATGTCTGTATGGTTGGGGAAATCTTATATCATTGTAATTGTGGTAATATCTCTTAAATATTTTCTTTCTCTTCTGTGCTATGGGCTAAAACTCTTCTTTCATTTCTGAAAGATTGAGTGTATCTGCTCTTTGTTTAAAATCCTTGATTTCATTCAACAAATCCATATTATCTGCTCGCGCTGTTTTAGAGACGCTTAAATCAAGCCGTTTGCGCGCGTTTTGCTCTTGCGTCAGGGAGTGAGGATAGGCGCGTGAGCGACGTGTCTATTCCGTTGCGCTATAGAGCGTTGTGTTTTTTTTTGCGATATGGGTGCGATTCTGAAATACATGCCCTTTAATGGCAAGGAGGATCTTTTCTGTTTTAAAATTGTATATATATATTCTTATATGCGGATGTACGGCCGTATGTTTTTTTGCTTGTTTTTAAATATTTAATAGGCTTTGTATAAAAAATATAAGATAGAAATAAAATTATTGACGCCTGTTAAATTTGTATATACAATATAGTGAGCACATTTAAGAAAGATATATTAAAGATAATTATGTTGCTTAAAGGGGGGATATGTGATGGAGATGTTTCTTCTCATTTATTCAGATAAAAATACGATTGCGTTCCTGTAGTGGAGTAATCAATGAAAATGGCTCATGGCAATTTTTCATATCAGTGGATAACACGGCGGGATGCTGATGCTTTTTTAGGTCTATTATTTGATGGTTTTTCAAAAATACTGGCTATAACAGCGACGTTACTGTTTGTTATTAAGCTTCCTGTTGATATTACACTGGGGCGAATTTTGCCGGCGATAGGGTTATCTGTTTTATTGGGTTTATTTTGGTATATTTTTGCCGCGTTCAAGCTGGCTTACCAAAAGCAGGATACCAATGTGACGGCGCAGCCTTTTGGTCTTGGGGCCACGCAGTCTTTTGGTTGGTTATTTTTGATCATTCTCCCTGTTTACCAAAGCACGAAAGATGCTTTGTTAGCGTGGCAAATTGGTATTGCCGCCTGTTTTCTGGGTGGTATTTTTCAGGCAAGCGCTGTTTTTTGGGGAAAGTTTATACTACGTATTATTCCGTCTTCGGCATTGTTGGGAAACATGGCTGCTGGTTCTTTTATTTGGTTGGGTCTTCAAGGGTGTATTATTGTTTTCAATCATCCGGCTGAAGCTGTTTTGCCGTTATTTATTGTTCTATTTTTTATTTTTGGAAATTTCAGACATGTTCGTGTGCCGATTGGTTTGATTGCTGTTTTAATAGGTGTGCTTCTTACATGGTATAACGATGCGTTATATTTTCAAAAAATCACAGAATCAGCGGCATATATGAAGTTTTACCCTCCTGAGCTTGCTGTTCATGATGTGTTGGCGGGATTTACGTATGTCTGGGATTATCTTCATATTGTTATACCGTTGCAGATAGCCAATATTGTTTCCACATTGCAGTCGCTTAAAAGCGCTGAAGTGGCGGGAGATAAATATCCGGCGTCGTCTTCTCTTTTTATGGATGGCGCCTGTACCATATTGGGGTCGAGTTTTGGCAGTCCTTTTCCTTGTACTATTTATTGGGGGCATCCTGGCTGGAAGCATATTGGTGCCAGATCGGGTTATCTTGTTTTGACGGCGGTTGCTTATGTATCGTTATTTTTTGGGTTGCCTATGCTTATTGGCACGATTATCCCTTATTATATCGCGGTCATTTTTCTTATTACAATAGGTTTTATTACAGCGGCGCAGGCTTTTGAGGCAAGTGATAGGAAATATTATCCTGTGATTTACCTTTCTTTTGTTCCCGTGACGATACAATTTATTCATAATATATTGGATACTGTATTAGCGCCTCTGCAGCGTGATATAAAATCGCTCTTGTTTGAATTGGAATATCAACACGCTTCTCTTCAGGGTATCTATGTATTATCTCAGGGTGGTTTTTTATCCAGTTTAATTTTAGCGTCTTTGCTGGCTTTTGTTATTGCGCAAAAATATGTACATGCGTCCATTACAAGTGTTATCGCTGCGTTATTTGCGTTTGTGGGTCTTATACACGCGCCAAAATTAGCATTGCAAAACCCGTTGTCAAATTCTTTTATGCCCATTTATGCGATGCTGGCGCTTATCTGTTTTGCGTTGCATATAAATCATAGAAAAAACTACATAGAACATATAACAGCCGAATTAAAGGAGATTACAGAGGGAGACGTTCAATGAATGAAGCAATAAAAATTCCTTTATGGAGAAAAGGAGATTGGGATGCATCTATTGGTGTGTTTTTTGACAGTTTTGTAAAAATATTGGTTGGTGTTGCGGTTCTTGCTGGCGTGATGCATATGCCAAATGATATTTTATTCGGCCAGCTTATTCCAGCCATTGGTTTAGGGGATTTGATATGGACTGGTTTCTTAGTTTATATGGCGCGTCAATTGGCGAAGAAAACAAATAATCCTGATGTTACGGCGCTTCCTGGCGGTTTAGGGGCTGGACGATTTTTTGTTTATCTATTTGCGGTGATGCTTCCTGCGTATTTTGCTTCCGGTGGTGATTTCATGCATGCTTGGAAAGCTGGTATTGGCGCGAATATTATTGGCGGGTTAATTTTTATTATTTGTGGTTTTTTAACGCCTTATATTTTAAAATATATTCCTAAAGGTGCGTTGTTTGGCGCTCTTGCTGGGGGTGCGCTGACTTGGCTTGTTCTTAGCCCTGTTGCGGATGGTTTTGTAAAGTTTGTTGTGCTTTTGCCAACGATGGTTACGGCCTTTGTGTTTTACTTTGGTAATGTTCAATCCCGTTTTCCCACTGCTATTTTGATTGTTGGTATTGGTAGTGTTATTGCGTGGTCAACTGGCAATATGGAAGTGGCCGCTGTTCGCAACTCACTTGATGAGGTCGGTTTTTTTCTTCCATTTTTTCAACTGGCTTTACTTGGGGAGTGTTTTCAGGCGGCATTGCCATTTTTGGCGGTGATTGTAACCTTTACTTTTGGTGATGTGGTTGCGTCTATTCAGGCGCTGGAGCAAGCCGAGGCGTCAGGTGAATCCTATTCGCCACGGCATATGATCATGGGTGTTGGCGTTATCAATATTATCAATTCGCTCTTTGGCAATCCTTTTGCTATTGCGTTGTATTGGGGGCATCCAGGCTGGAAGAAAGTGGGCGCTACCACGTCCTATCCATTAATGACGGGTGTCTTTCATCTATTTTTATGTATTACTGGTCTTTCGGCGTTATTGGTCTCTATTATTCCTGTTGAGGCGACTTATCCGCTTCTTATTTTTATTGCTTTACTTTCGACAGCGCAGGCTTTTGAGGTATCGCCAAAGAGGCATTATCCAGCTCTTGGCTTGGCTTTATGCTTTCCTATTTATGAGTTAATAAATCAAAAAATAGTCAATGCGACCAAAGCGGGTAAAAACGCATTGATAGACTTTATGAATACCCAGGGGGTTAATACCGGAGATATTGATATTTATAGTGTTCAGGTGAGTGCTGATATTTTTACCAATGCGGGTGTTTCGCCGGCTTATGCGACCATTGCTTCTGGCGCTATGTTCTCAGCCGTTCTGCTGGGTACAATCACATGCTATATCATTGACAATCAATGGCGCGCTGTTGGGGTATCTGTTCTTGCCGGAGCTTTTTTGGCGGCGATAGGTCTTATTCACGCGCAAAGTGTTGGGTTTATGGAAAATCCCACTATTGTCGCTACGTATCTAGTTATGGGTTTAGTCTTTTTAGGATATTCTATCACTGAAAATAGTACAAACAAATCAACAACATATGAGGAGAAGTAACAATGAAACACGCAAACATGAAGCGGTTTACCGATAGTGTTGTAATGATTACCGGTTCTGCGACGGGTATTGGAGAGGCGGCGGCCTATCGTTTTGCAAAAGAGGGTGCTCATATTATCTGTGTTGATCATAACGCGGAAGAAAATGAGAAAACCGCACGACAGTGTCGTGACGCGTATGGGGTGGAAACGTGTGTTATCAATCAGCCTGTTGAGACAGAGGGGTTGGCGAAAAAAGCGGTCGAAAAAGCAATGAGCGTATTTGACAGGATAGATGTATTAGTATGTTCGGCTGGTATTTATACGGGCGCGGATCTTGACAAAGTTCCGTTTACTCAATGGCAGAAATTGATAGACATCAATCTTACCGGTACGTTTTTATATAATCAGGCGGTTGCGCCTATTATGAAGCAGCAGCGTTCTGGTAGCATTATCAATGTTTCCTCTATGGCTGGCAATACCAGTTGGCCGGGCACGGCTGAATATTCAGCATCTAAATCAGGTGTTATAGGTCTTACCCGTTCTGTCGCCATGGAGTTGGGAGAGTATGGTGTAACGGCTAACTCTCTTTGTCCCGGCAACACTCTGACAAAAATGGTTCTTCAGGTCGCTGATACGGTTGGGCAGAAATACTGTGATATGAGCGGCGAAGAGTGGCTTGATATGCGGGCGCAAGATACGGCGCTAAAAAGGAATGCGGAGCCATGGGAACAAGCTGGTGTTATCGCTTTTTTAGCGTCGGATGATTCACGTTTTTTAACAGGTCAGTCTATAGAGGTAGATGGTGGTATTATTTTGAAATAGCGCTGTGGGAGGTTCTTTATATTATGCGGATATTTTTATGATAAGATATTGTATCTGCATGAAATAAAGAAAGGAATAGTTAATGAGTACTTCAGTTGTTGCTTATAAAAAACTGTATGAGGATATCCGTTCTGATATTGTATTAGGCAAGTATAAGGTTGGTGAACGAATTTTGCCAGAAGCAGCACTGGCGAAACAACATCAAATCAGCAGAATGACTGTGCGTAAAGCTTTGGATGCTCTTGTTTTTGACGGATATCTTACACGCAAACAAGGTTCTGGTACATTTGTGAATAAACCACGTATTGATACGCTACAAACCTATAGCCTTAAAGACTCTATGGAGCAAAAAAAGTATCAAATAACGAATGTTATTTGGAGAAAGGAGATAATGGTTGCGTCAAAAGAGGTGGCTGGGAAGCTCTCTTTATCACACAAGAATAAAGAAGTCTTTGTGTTGGAGCGTTTACGCATTGTGAATAATATGCCTTTAGTTGTGCAGGAAGCGATTGTTCCTGCTATTCATTGCCCTGATTTGTTTCGTTTTGATTATCGAACAGAATCTCTGTATGAAGGTATACGCAAAATTACTGGCCATACGATTGCTCGTATTAAAGAAAAAATCAATGCTGTTTTAGCTGATGATACAAAAGCGAGCCTTTTGGGCGTGCATCCGGGATATCCTATATTGAATATTGAACGTATATCTCTTCTTGAGGATGGGAGACCTATAGAATTTTGCCATAGTTGGTATCGTAGTGATCTCTATTCTATCGAGCGGGAGTTATAAAGAGTAAGAACCTTAATATAAAATGTAAATAAAGGATAAAATGATGGATAAAACAAGACGTTTAAGACGGATATTCAAAAAAGATAAGAAAACCCTGATTGTGGCTATGGATCATGGTACTTTCAATGGCGCGTCTCCTGGTCTTATTTGCCCTGGAGAAACTATTGAGAGAGTTGTTCAAGGTGGCGCTGACGCTGTTATTGCTAACATGGGTGTTATTCGTCGTTTTAGCGCGGAGCTTGCTGATATTGGTCTTATAGCACGCACGGATTTACCACCGACTATGTCTGGTCAAGGGCATGATAGTCGTAAGGTATTTGACGCGGATTACGCTCTGCGTTTAGGGGCTGACGCTGTGATTGTCAATGGAGGTCAGGGGATTGGCGTTGAGGAAAAGACCTTTCCTTCCATAGCGCGTTTGGTCGCTGAGTGTGATCCTCTTGGTATGCCTGTATGCGGTGAAATGGTTCCCGGAGGGTTTGACGGTGACCCCTCTTTTCGGACATTAAAGCATATTGCCGCTGATTGTCGTATTGGTAGTGAGATTGGTGTTGATTTCATCAAGGCTCCTTATGCGGATGGTTATGAAAAAGTTATTGAAGAGAGTTTTTGCCCTGTTGTCATATTAGGCGGGAGTAAAAGTGATGATCACCGGGGATTTTTTGCTTCTATCCGAACGGCTATAGATGTTGGCGCCGCTGGTGTTGCTATTGGGCGTAATATTTGGGGAGCTGATAATCCTGTGGCTATGACAAAAGCCGTTGCGGCGATTATTCATGATGATGCTACTGTAAATGACGCTGAATCCATTTTGATGGAAGAATAAAGGAGATATCAATGAAGATTGTTGTTATGCCCAAGGCGAATGAACTTGCTATTGCGGATGTAGACAAGCCTATTTGCGGTGATGATCGTATATTGGTCAAAATAAAAGCGGCTGGTATATGCACATGGGAGCGGAAAATACTCAGCGGTGGGTATGGTGATATTTTTCCTTTTATTGGCGGTCATGAGATTAGCGGAGTTATTGAAGAGATTGGCGGCAATATAAAAACAAGAGATCTTGCTGTTGGTGATAAGGTGGCCGTGGCCAGCCTGACGCGATGCGGTCATTGCGCCTATTGTCAACGTGGTTTAGATAATTTATGTCTTAACGCTAGCGATGAATCGATGATTGCCGGTTATAATGGTCCTGCTGGATATGCGGAATATTTTCTGGCTAGGGATTATGAAGTCTATAAACTTTGGGACGGTACCGAATTATCTGTCGCGACGCTTTGTGAGCCGCTGGCCTGTGTTATCAGAAGTATTGATAAAGCTCAATTGCAGCTGGGAGATGTCGCTATTGTTACTGGTGGTGGTATTATGGGTATTTTGCATGCCTTCTTGGCGCAGGATCGAGGTGCGACAGTTGTTTTAAGTGAGCCCGATGGTGCGCGTCGTGAAAAAGCAAAGGCGTTTGGTATTCATTATTCTGTATCTCCGGGCAAGTTGGAGGAAACTGTACTGTCTCTTTCTTCCATTGGAGCGAACGCCGCCTTTTTTACAGCTGGTGGTCATCGTGCCATTAGCCAGTCTATTGATTTATTGGCGTTTGGTGGAACGTGTGTTATTTATGGCGGCACGGGGAAGGAGGATGTTATCTCACTTGATCCCAAGCTATTGCATTATAACGAAATTAATCTGACGGGTGTAACCAAACATTCAAGAGATACGTTTCGGCGTGCTGTTGCTTTAGTTAACCAGGGGACGTTGCCATTAGAGGGGCTTGTATCTGCTTTATTTACGCTTCAGCGGCTGGATGAGGCCTTTGAGCGCGCCGCTTCGTTGGAGAGTTATCGTGTTGTTTTGACTTTTTAGCGCGCATACCCTAGGTAAAGGGAGGGAAAAAGATGGTTAAGTATCTAATAGGGTTTGATGCGGGCTCGCTGGGCGCAAAGGCTATTTTAACGACGGTTGATGGGGATGTTGTCGCGCGGCAGCATTTCCCGCATCAGATAGAAACGCCTAAACCGGGTTATCAAGAGCAAAACGCGCACCAATTATGGCAAGAGTTTAAGGAGAGCATACAAGGTTTATGTACGCAAGGAGGCGTTGATTCAAAAGATATTGTCGCCATAGGTTTCACCGGTTATGTGCCGGGTGTTGTTTTAGTTGACGCACGAGAAGAGCCTTTGCATCCCATTATCATGCATACAGATACTCGAGCGCAAAAAGAGCTGTCCTTTATCAACAAGTGTTTATCTTCTCCTATTCATCATGGATTTATGCTTCCGAAGATTTTGTGGATAAAAAATAATATGCCTGATATTTACGCGAAAGCGGCCAATGTTCTTGTTCCTCATGGATATCTTGCTTATAAGCTCACTGGTAACGTTAGTTGTGATTATGACACCGCGTGTATTGTTGGCGGTGTATTTGATACCAATGCCCATAGATGGAATCATCAAGTTATTGAAGCGTTAGGTTTGGATCAGCGTCTTTTTCCTCCTCCATATGCTTCTAATCATGTATTAGGCAAGGTGCGGGAATCTATGCGCAAGGAGCTTGGCTTATCGGAAAAATGTCAGGTTATTACTGGCACGGGAGATTCTTTTAGTTCTATGTTAGGGGGGGGTGTTTTAGGGGCGGGTCAATTAATGATTTACCTTGGCACGTCCGCGACGCTTATTCACGCGTTGCAATCGCCGGAGCAATTGATGAGTAGTTTTCATTTCTGTGAGGGGCGCGCGCATTTTGTTGGGCGTATTCTCTCTTGTGGCGAGAGCATGGAGCATTTTCGCGCCTTAACGTCTCATAAGGATTGGGATATGCTAAACGCGATGGCCAATGACAGTGTTCCTGGTTGTGAAGGGGTTCATTATATAACCCACTATAAGCAACAGCCGGAGGCGGGCAAGAAAGAAAAGGATGCGGAATATATTCTTGGTATGCGCCCGTTTCATCATAAGGGGCATTTATATCGTGCTGTTTTAGAGGGAGTTGCCTATAATATACGAAGCAATTTGCAGGATTACTCTCATAAAATAACCCATATTAATATTACTGGTGGCGGTGCTAATAGCTCTGTTTTTCGGCAGATTATCGCGGATGTTCTTGGTCGTTCGTTACAGTATTCTGATCAGAATCAGACAGCTTTGGGCATTGCTTTTTTATCTGGTTTTGCCACGGGGTATATCCGTTGTTTTGAGGATTTGTCGAATAAATGGTTTTTGCGCCAAGAGACAATTATCCCAAATGAGAAAAACCAACGACAGTATGATTCCTTATTTCGGCGGCATATGCGCTGTGTGTATCTTATGGATCAATTATCTTAAAGGAGATTTTATTATGCGTTTTTCTTATTTCGATTTTCCTACTGAGGAAATTCGACTTACGCCTATTTTCAGTAATGTAAAAAAGGAATGTTTTTCCCATACGCCGATTAAATCATCAAAAATTAATGATATATTGGGCGCTTCTCTCTCTTTTCCAGAGGCGCCGGCGCATCGTCCTTATCTTTTTTCGTCTTATGTAACATCTATTGATGGTAAGATCGCGTATAAGGATCGCCCGAGCCCTTTTTATATTGCCGCTAAGAACTTGCTGGCAGAAGGAGGAAAAACAGCTGATTTTTGGATGCTTAACGCTCTACGGGCTGTAAGCGACGCCTCTATTATTGGGGGGAATTCTTTGCGGGATGATCCTGAATATTCCATGCATATCTATGATAAGGAGCTTGAGGATGCCCGTATACAAGCGGGATTGGGAAGAGTTCCTTTGCATATTGTTGTCAGTTTGGATGCGCGGGATATTCCTCTTGATCATATGATATTTTCTTCGGCGGAGCATCCTGTTATCATTATGACATCGCCGGATGGATTAGCGCATATACAGCGATCTATGCGTCTGCCCTTTGATATTCTTGGTCCTTATGGTGATAAAGAGTTTGCCCTTAAGGAGCAAACGACAATCAGCAAAGCGTTGCGGCAAATATCTAAGGAGCGTACTCTTGTCATTGTTACGGGTACAAACAGTATGCCTGATACATCTTTATTTATGTTTCTTATCAGGCGGGCGAACTATCGATATATTTTAGTTGAATCGCCGGCCTATGGGCATTATCTGACGACGCAAGAATTTATGGATGAGTTCTTTTTAAATATGTCTTGTGTGTATATTGGTGGTGACGCTATGAGTCTTGGTAAATTCGGTGATAGTTATACGTCATCGGATCATCCTCATACTGAAGTAGTATCTGCCCATGCTGCCAATGCGCATTTTTTCTTCTTTCGTCATTTATTTATTTACAATATAACAGAGGCAAAGAAACTATAGGAATAGGCATCTATGCTAAAGGGCGATACATGTTATTGTCATGCTGATTTGATTTAAACGGATTTACCATTTTGCGCAGAAATTTTACAAAAGCGTTCTTTTGCTTTATTCCCGTTATGAAAGGGGTTTTACGCAACTCTAAAAAAGAAACAAAGCCGGATATGCCGCGGGCTGATATATTTCATAAAAACCTGTAGTTTCTGCCTTTGTAGAGAAGCCTGCCCTAATAGTGTCAACATCTTGCGGTTGCGTGTTTTACGCGCGAGGGCGCATGTCGTTATAATTTATCTGAGTGTATCGCTGGAATTTTTCAGTGTGAAATGGGCGGGATGGCAGTCATGGTATGAGAGGTCATTCATCTTAAAGGCTTTTAACGGTAAGGAGCATATAATGATTCATTTAAAAAAAGATTTTCCCGCGGAAAAAATTAAACTCACGTCTATTTATAAAAGTTCTTCTTTAGAGGATTTTAGCGAGCGGGTTCTTTCCTGTGAAAAAGTGCGGAAGGTATATGGTGATTTTCTATTTCCTCCTATACCGCGAACACGCCCCTATACTTTTGGCTCTTACGTTGTTTCTATTGACGGGCGTATTGCTTTTCCTGAAGATCCGGATGGGGCACTGATTGCAAAGCAGAACAAAATGGATCCTGACGGTGGTTTATGTGATTATTGGGTTTTGAATTTACTGCGCGCTGCGTCCGATGCTGTATTGATGGGTGATAAAACGATAAAAGAAGAACCTGCTCTGACGGGTTGTATTTTTGATGTTGATTTAGAAGAGCAGCGTGTCCGTGAAGGTCGTGCTGCGGTTCCGCTGCATGTTATTGTTTCTTTTGATGGCGCTGATTTTCCTTATGAAAGCCAAATTATTACTAATGATGCAATTGCGACGCTTGTTGTCACGACGCCTTTAGGGCACGAGGCTATGAGAAAAAAATTACCGCGGCCATTTCTTGATTTAGGGCAAGCGCCAAAGATAAGCGCGCTTTCTCCTTTGAGGGGGTCATTAGCGCTTCTTTCCTGTGGTAACCATGATGGTATTGATATTCTCTATTTGCTACGAGTACTCAAGCGGATAGGGATCGATCGTCTGCTTAATGAAAGCCCGACATTTTTAATGGGTATGATGCGGTATCGTATGCTTGATGAGCTTTTTTTAAATCAGTCTTCTATTTTTATTGGTGGGCAGGCGCTGACTATTGGAGCGAAGGCGCCTTCTTTTTCCATAGATAATGTCCCTCATAGCCAGGTATTGAGTATTCATCGTCATAGTGATTATTTTTTTTATACAAGGTATAAGATGATTTATGATGTAGTATCGTCGTAATTTTCCTGTAGCGGTGATGTTTTTTGGTGGGGGAATTATTTGTAGTAGGTAAAGAGGTGGAATTTAAGATAAGACTTTCCAGCTGAATTTTGGAAAATTTTTTACGGCGGTTTTCAAGAGTGCAATCAATATTTTAATAAATACCAATGGATATGCTTGAGTAATTTAGTGAGTAATTTCGTCATAGGGGAAGATTTCTGTATGGTTACAAAACTCGCATGTCATTGTAATTATGTTATTATCGGTCATATTTTTCAGCTCTTGTGGTGGGAGGGCGAGGAGCGTAGCGTTCATTTTATCGCGTGAGCATGTACATTGGTGAAACAGTGTTCTGGGGGCAAAAAGCCGGCACCCTTCCTCATGAAAGAGTCGAAGCAGGAGCTGATCGGGAGAAAGGAGTGGATTAAGGGCTTCTTCTGCTGTGAGTGTTTTTGCTAGGAGAGTTATGCGCTGCCAATTTTCTTTTTCCTGGGATTGCTCTTCGGAAGAGAGGGCTTTAAGGGGGATTTTTTGCAGTATCATCGCCGCGGCTTTCATGGAGAGGGTCTCATTGTCGTATGGTGGCGAGAATAGGAAGATTTTTGTCGGGAGCTGATCGGATGCCATAAACCATTCTTGTGCGCATTGAGCGAGGGTGGTTTTTGTGAGGGCGGCGATTCCTTGCCAAGGTGTTGGCATATTTTCGTGCTCTACGGTAAAAATCATATGCCCTTCTCCGAAGATATCGGTAGTAGAGAGGGTCTTTTTTTTCGAGAGCTGTTGTATATCTTCCGGAGGGATATTTTTCTGGTGGCGGGCATAGGCGCGCAGGGCACCTTTTGAGGTGATGTCCGCGGCAGCGAAGGCAATGGGCCCATTGCCTTGAATCTGCAGGCTGAATTTTCCTTCAAATTTCAGAAGGGATGCGAAAGCGCATGCCAGCGCGACGATTTCTGATAGGGATTTTTGTGTTACGGGTGGATATTGGTGGGCTTTTAAAATTGTTTCTAGGCTGTTTCCCAATCGGATCAGGCGGGTTCTAAAGGTGGTTCCTTCGATTTGAAAAGGAAGGATAAAGTCTTCCTGAGGGATATGGAAGTGATCGTTTGTCATGATTTTTGTTAAACTCCTTGAAGTGGGATGTCATGGAATAGACAGTAGGACAAAAGGCGAGGGATGTTATGATTTCAGTCGGAAGCCGACTTTAAACATTTGATAGCATGTAAGCCCCAAAATGATGTTGATAAGGAGTGTTATGATGACGCCTGTAAGGATAGAGCTGTCGGATTGCCCGATGAATCCGTATCGGAATCCGTCGATAACATAGAAGAAGGGGTTCATATGAGCGACGAGTTTTAAGCCTGCGGGTAGCTGCTGAGTGGAATAGAAAGTCCCGGACAGAAAGGAAAGGGGCGTGATGATGAAATTTGTAAATGCGGAAAGGTGGTCCCATTTAATGGCGATGATTCCGCCGATAATTCCCATGGAGGCCATCATGGCGGAGGCCATGATAGAGAAATACAGGACGGCCCAGAGGTGTGTTATGGGGAGATCAATAAAGGGAAGGATTCCAAGGGCGGTAAAGAGGGCGACGACGATTCCCCGTGTGATTCCGCCGGCGATAAACGCTATGGTGAGTTCTCCTGGGGAGAGGGGTGGCATAAGGATATCGACGATATTGCGTTGCATTTTTCCAATCATCAGGGAGGTTGATGTATTGGCGAAAGCGTTTTGCAGTATGGACATCATCATCAATCCCGGGGCGAGGAAGGTGAGGTAGGGAACGGTATCGTTTGCCGCAACTCTGTTTGTCATGGCGAAAGCGAAGACTATCAGGAACAACCATGCTGTTATAACGGGAGCGAGAACGGCTTGTATGAACACTTTTGTAAAGCGGTGGACTTCTTTTACATACAGGGTCCAAAGGCCGATAAAGTTAATACGTCCATCGATTTGAGAGAGCATGGGCACGATCTTTTTATTCATTTTGATTTTAAGGTGATACGATAGTAAACTTTATAGAGAAATGATGAAAAATGCAAATAGAAAAACATGACAATTTAAGGAGTTCCATTGAGCGATTCTCTTTGTAAAACAAAAAAACTTCAGCGGGCGCTTCGGCATGAGGCGTTATCTTATCTCGATCGTTTTCCAGCGTCTCGGCGGGGGCTTTATAATTTTTTATATCAGAAAACAAAACGTTTAAAACGGTTTGCTGATTTTTCTTCGTTGGAAATTGAGACTCAACTGCGGGAGCTTGTGGATGATTTATCAAAGCGGGGTGTTCTTAATGATCGTTTACTGGCAGAGGGAATGGCGCGATCTTTATTGCGTCGTGGGAACTCTTTGATAATGATTCGGGAGAAGATGAAAAAGAAAGGAATTGACTTGGCGGTGTGTGAATCTGTCTTGAGGGATTATGGGGATGAGTGCGCGAAAAAAGGGGAGAATCTAGAGCTTATGGCGGCATTTTTGTTTGCGCGTCGCCGGCATTTAGGTCCTTGGCGCGAGGAGGGTGTATTGAATTGGGAGAAGGAGGTCATGGCTTTGATGCGTCGTGGTTTTCCGCGTGAGATTGCTTTACAGGTTGTTGATAGGGATGATGATTGTTTACTGTCGTCTTCTTTTCCGGGTTATCTTTAGGTTAAGGGGATGGCGTCCATAGGCTTTTCAGTAAAACAAAATGGGAAAGATCGTCTCTAGGAGAGGGGGGGATTATTAATTGTTCGCTGAGAGTCTATTTCTTTATGCAGATAAACAGGGGGCAGACCTTGATATTCGGTAGTCGTGGTCAAGGGAATAAAAGCAGGTTTTGATACAGATCAATGGGGGGCGGGCCTTGATGCCAATAAATGGAGCGGGTGATGGGATTTGAACCCACGACTTCAACCTTGGCAAGGTTGCGCTCTACCCCTGAGCTACACCCGCGTTTCCCTAACAATTAATATGATTTAGAGAAAAAATCAAGTGTTTTTTTAGTTTTAAGCGGGCTTTTTGTCAAAGGGGGGGAATTGTTTTTATTTTTTGGTCTGTGTTTATTTTCGGAAAATTTTTATTGTTGTTTTATAATTATTGAGCCACAATAATGGTGGCTATTTAAGAAAACAGTTGAGGAGTTATTAAGGATATGGTTTTTGGAATGGGTGGAGCGAAAAAGAAAGAGTCGGGCGCTTGCTCTTTTATCAAGGAGACGACAGAGCAGAATTTCATGCAGGATGTTATGGAGGTTTCGCAGGAGCGCCCTGTTTTTGTTAATTTTTATACAGAGCGGAGCCCAGTTTGTTTGCAGGTGAAGGAGCATCTGGAGCGTGAGATTTCTCTTGCTGACGGGAAGGTTTCTCTTGTTCATTTAAATGTTGACAGCAATCAGATGATTGCTTCTCAGCTGGGAATTCAGGCGTTGCCGACGGTGATGATTTTTTCTAACGGGCAACCTGTTGATGGTTTTGCGGGTCCTGCGGATGAGAAGAAGATCAAGGAGATAATTACCCGTCTTGTTGGGGAGTTAAGCACACCATTGGAGAGGCTTTTGCAACAAGGGGAAGACTTGATGGATTCTGAGGATTTTCAATCGGCTCTTTTTGTTTACAAGCGGATTTTAGAGGAAGATTCGCAGAATAAGGCGGCTCTTTCTTCTTTTATCCATTGTCTTTTAGAGGTTGAGGGTCCTGCTTGCGCTCAGGAGTATATTGATTCTTTGGGCAGTGATGTTATAAATTCCTCTGCTTTATCGTCGGTGACTTCCAAGGTGGCGTTGGCTCAGGAGGCGGGTGAGGCCGGTCGGGATATTGAGAAATACCGTCGTTTATTATCGCGGGAGCCTGAGAATTTAGAGGCTCAGTTTGGTTTGTCGTTAGCGCTATGGTCTTGTGGGCAGCATGAGGAGTCTGCGCGTCTTTTGCTGAATATTATGGAGGTTGATCGCCAGTGGAAAGAAGATGGCGCTCGCAAGCAGCTGTTGAAAATTTTGGATGCTTTAGGGGTTGATAACTCTTTATCTGTTGAGATTCGCAAACGTATGTCTTTACTTTTATTTTCGTAAATTAAGGAGTTATCCATGGTTTCACGTAAGAAGGTTGATCCGGCGCTTTTAGAGATTTTAGTCTGCCCGTTGACACATACGACATTACGTTATAACCGTAAACGTCAGGAGCTTATCAGTGACAAGGCGAAGCTGGCGTTTCCCATTCGGGACGGCATACCGATTATGTTGTTGGAGGAGGCGAGAGTTCTTGAGGATTTTGAATATAAAAAATAAGATAAGCAATTGCTTAGTGTTTGGCTATATATAATTTTAAATAACTAGATTTTTAAGGAGGATGGTTATATGCATATGACGTTCAGATGGTATGGGCAGGATGATCCGGTTTCTCTTGGCTATATTCGTCAAATTCCTGGGGTTGATGGTATTGTTACGGCGCTTTATGATATACCGATAGGTGATGTTTGGCCGCTCTCGCGTCTTATGGATCTCAAGGGGGAAATTGAGGCTTCTGGTTTATCGTTTCCTGTTATTGAGAGTATTCCTGTTCATGAGGATATAAAGCTGGGGCTGGCGAGTCGCGATCGTTATATTGATAATTATTGTGAAAGTTTAAAAAACGCGGGAAAAGCGGGTGTTTCTGTTATTTGTTATAATTTTATGCCAGTTTTTGATTGGACGCGTTCAAATTTAGCGATGCCGCTTTTGGATGGTTCCACATGTTTAAGTTTTGATGAAGATGAACTTTCTCATATTGATTTACGTCAGGGCGCGATGGATTTGCCGGGCTGGGCGACAACATGGAGCGCAGAGGAGTTACGTTCTTTGTTGGAAAGCTGGTCGCAGATTGATGATGAGCAGCTTTGGGGAAATCTGGCGTATTTTTTACAAAGGGTTGTTCCTGTGGCTCAGGAAGCGGGTGTTGTTTTAGCGTTACATCCGGATGATCCTCCGATGCCGATTTTTGGTTTGCCTCGTATTATTACAGGGATGGAAGCGTTAGAGCGTGTTGTATCGCTTGTCGACAATCGCGCTAATGGTTTGACGTTATGTAGTGGTTCTCTGGGGCCTAATCGGATGATGGATTTACCGAAGGCTATTGCGCGTTTTGGAGGGATGGATCGTATTCATTTCGCGCATTGTAGAAATATTCAGCATACGCAGAACGGGTTTCATGAAACGGCGCATTTATCGTCTTGTGGCAGCCTGGATATGTATGAGATTATGAAAGCGTATCATGATGTTGGCTTTAAGGGGTATGTTCGTCCGGATCATGGGCGGATGATCTGGGGAGAGGAGGGACGTCCCGGGTACGGCCTTTATGACAGAGCGTTAGGCGCTTCTTATTTGCTGGGTCTTTGGGAAGCTATCGAGAAAGAAAACCGCTAATGGTAATGACGATTTATCAGGAAGAATAATGAATAAAGAGACGATTGTTGTCGCAGGTGATCATGTAGGTGTTGCGTTGCGGCGGGATATTGCCATGTGGCTTACAAAGCGTGGAATTGTTTCGTATGATGTAGGGCCGGAGGAAGGTTTAGAGGCGGATTACCCTGATTATGCGGCGCGTCTCGCGGAAGAGTTACGAGTCGGCAGGGCGCGGCGAGGGATTTTGGTTTGTGGGACGGGAATCGGCATGAGTATAGCGGCGAATCGATTTCCCTTTCTTCGAGCGGCGCTTGTTTTTAATACGACGTATACGGCATTGGCGCGGCGACATAATGACGCGAATGTTTTATGTGTTGGGGCTCGAACGATGGAGCCTGTGGAGATCTTTGCCTGTATAGAGATATTTTTATCGACTGATTTTGAAGGGAAGAGGCATATGGCGCGTGTAGAGAAGTTGGGGAGGCTGCCGTAAGCTTTTATTTATTGAGATATAAGGACGTTATTTTATGGGAATATTCAGTATATGGCATTGGTTAATTGTTCTTTTGATTGTGGTTATTCTTTTTGGCGGGAAGGGAAAGATTTCGGCGATTATGGAAGATCTTGGCAAGGGGATGAAAGCGTTTCAACAGCAGATGAGGGAAACGGATTCTCCAGAGAAAAAAGAAGATGAGCCGCCATCTTCAAAAAGGGATTCTTTGCGAGACAAAGGCAGTGAGGATAGCTAGAGATACTGTTGAATGGCAAAGGAAAAAAAGAAGGAAGAGAGTGTTTTTTCAGCAGGTGTGACGTCGGCGGCGCAGGGTGCGCAAGAGTCGGAAGCCATGCCTTTGGCGGCGCATTTATCGGAATTGCGCCAGCGTCTTATCCGTACGCTTTGGGTTTTTCTGGGTTTATTTTTAGTGAGTTTTTATTTCTCGCGTGAGATTTTTCTGTTTCTCGCGCGTCCGCTTCAGCGGATTGTCGCTTTGGAAGGGCGTGATGTTGAGATTGTTTACACGGCGCTTCATGAAGCGTTTATCACTAATGTAAAGCTGGCGTTTTTCTGTGCGTTTTTTTTAGGGTCTCCTATAATTTTATATCATATTTGGCGTTTTATTGTACCGGGATTATATCCGAGGGAGAAAAAAGCTTTTGGGGATATATTTCTTTTGTCGCCTTTGCTGTGGTGGGGAGGCGCTGCTGTCGCGTATTTTTGGGTTATTCCGGTGGCGTGGCGTTTTTTTATACAGTTTGAGGTTAGAAATGGGCAGGATATCCCTATTTCTTTATTGCCGAAGGTTAATGAGTATCTGTCTCTTTCCATTCATATTATCGTGGCGTTTGCGGTTTGTTTTCAGATACCTATTGTGATTATGATTTTAGGGAAGGTGGGTGTTTTAAAAGCCAGCATGTTAAGGCGATGGCGTCGTATAATGGTTGTTTTAGCCTTTGTTATCGCTGCGATTTTCACACCTCCGGATCCTGTGAGTCAAGTATTTCTCGCGGGGCTGCTTATTTTTCTTTATGAGGGGTCTATTTTTCTGCTGCGTTCTTCCGAGAGAAAAAAGAACGGCGATGAAATTGATAAAGAGAAGGAGATATCATGAACGTTGAAAAGTCTGTTTTCGGGGTATGTGAGGAAGGCGAGGTCATGGCTTATTTTTTAAAAAATAAGCGAGGCATGTCTATGAGGCTGATGGATTATGGTCCGACGGTGATGTCTCTTACGGTGTTGGATCGGCAAGGGCGGGAGGAGGATATTGTTTTAGGGTTTGACGATTTAGCCTCGTATCAAAGGGATCGCGCCTATTTAGGAGTGATTGTCGGGCGCTATGGTAATCGGATTGATCGTGGGTGTTTTACGCTTGATGGGGCATCTTATTGTCTTCCGTGTAACGAGGCTATTTTTAACAATCATCTTCATGGGGGAGAGAATGGGTTTCATCGCCATCTCTGGTCCAGTTACGCTTCGCGAAAAGAGGATGAGGCTTCTGTTTGTTTTACGCGTGTTTCCCCAGATGGTGAAGAGGGGTATCCGGGCAATTTAAAAACGTATGTGACAATAACGTTAACGGCGGATAACAGTTTGGTTTTTGATTATAAGGCAGAGAGTGATCGCACGACGATTGTCAATATGACCCATCATGGATATTTTAATCTTTCAGGTCAGGGTTCTGGGGATATTTGCCGGCATAAATTCTGGATAGCGGCGGATTATGTCACGGAGGTCAATGATCGTTTAATACCGACGGGGTCATTATTATCTGTTGAGGGAAGGGGGTATGATTTTCGTTGTGAACGGGCTCTTCAGGACGCTATGGAAGGTATGCGAGATGGCGCTTTTGATATTAATTATGTTTTAAGAGGAGGCAGAGGGGAGCTGCGGGAAGTTGCGCGTGTTTATGATCCTAAAAGCGGTCGATTAATGAGCATGCGAACGACGGAGCCCGGCGTGCAGTTTTACAACAGCGCTTATATGGATGGGAGTCTCTTAGGCAAAAGAGGGGTTTTATATGGCGCGTTCAGCGGTTTTTGTCTGGAGGCGCAACATTTTCCGGATTCACCGAATCATGATAATTTTCCTTCAACGCTGTTAAGACCGGGGGATATGTATCATCAAAAAACAGTCTATCATTTCTCTACACGCCAAGGGATGGAGAGAGAGTTTCGATAAGGGGGGTTGAAAAGCCAGTTTCTTTTAGGGGAATCTGGCTTTTGTTCTGGTGATTTTATTCAAGAGGGTTTGGGAGATTGTTTTGCTGGCAGGCGGCGGTGACGGTATTGCGCAGGAGGCAGGCGATTGTCATTGGTCCAACGCCGCCGGGGACGGGTGTTATGGCGCCTGCGATTGGGCTTACATTTTCGAAATCGACATCGCCAACAAGTTTTGCTTTTCCGTCTGGGATTTTCATTCGGTTGATTCCGACGTCAATAACGGTTGCGCCTGGTTTCACCCATTCTTTTTTGATCATCATGGATTTTCCGACGGCGGCGATTAGAATGTCGGCTTTCTGGCATATGGCGGGCAGGTTTTCTGTTCTCGAGTGAGCGATTGTCACGGTACAATTTTCATTTAACAGCAGCATAGCGAGCGGTTTTCCGACCAGTCTGGAGCGTCCGACGATTACAGCGTGTTTACCGCTAAGGGAGGGGAGGGTTTTTTTCAGAAGAAGAACGCATCCCGAAGGTGTGCAGGGTGTTAGTCCTTTGTCGCCTGTTGTCAGCAGGCCGATATTTTCTATATGGAGTCCATCGACGTCTTTTTTTGGATCGATAGCTTTGATGATTTCGGCTTGGTTCATGTGGTCTGGGACTGGAAACTGGACAAGAATTCCATGGACGTCTTGCCGTTTATTGAGTGTATGCACGAGTGCCAGCACCTCGTCCTGAGGGGTTTGGGCGGGCAGTTTAAATTCAAAGGAGTTCATCAGGACTTCTTTTGTTTGTGCGATTTTATTACGGACATAGACTTGGCTTGCGGGGTCCTCACCGATGAGCACCACGGCGAGTCCGGGGGTGAGATTATGGTTTTTCTGGAGGTCCGCAACGGTTTTTTTCAGGGATTGCCGGACAGTTTCCGCGATTTTTTTTCCGTTGATAATATGTGTATTCATAGGGTTTTATCTTTCTGTTGTAGCGCTGGAGTGTATGATGTTTTGAAGCGTTTCGATGGTTGATTGATCTGCGTTATTGATTATGAAGCTCTTATATTTATCTGTCAAACCATGTGTGATTGTTATGGTGGATTTAGGTATTTTGAGTGTTTTTGCCAGTAGCTGTATAGCGGCGGTGTTTGCTTTTCCTTTTTCCGGTTGTGCCGTGACGAGAATTCGGAGGCGCTCTTGTCCTGTTGCGTCTTTACGAATTCCCGCGAGTGTATTTTTAGAGGCGGCGGGAGAAAGCTGCACGAATAATTTAATTTGCTTTTCTTTTGTGAGCGCAAAGGGTGAGCGTGCCATTGTTGCCTATGTTTCTGCGGGTTGTTTTTTTCTCGACATACTGATTGTGGGTATTTCGATTGTTGGGTGTCTTGGGACTAGGCAGGACAGGAGAAAGGAGATAAAAGCCATGGCGGCTCCTGCTAGAAAGACAGCGGAGGGTGAGATGTCCCATATTCTTCCGAAGAAGACAGGAATAAAGACAGCGGCGAGATGGTTGATTGTAAAGCTGACGGCGGCTGTTGAGGCGATATCTTGGGGGTTGGCTATTTTTTGGAAATAGGTTTTGATAGCGATGGAAAGGCTGAAGAACAGATGGTTGAGTATATACATAATAATCGCCCACTGGATTGTGCTGAGAAAAGCGTAGGAGACAAAGATGGCGCAAAGGCCTATATATTCGATAATGAGGATTTTTCTTTCGCCATGTTGAGCGATCAATTTTCCGATTTTAGGGGCGAGGAATATATTGATAAAGCAGGTTACAAGAAAGAGGAGTGTAACTTGATGAGGGAGCATTTTGAATGTATAAACCATCATAAAGTTTGCGAATACCATGAAAATCTGGCGTCTAGCTCCTGCCATAAATGTCAGGATATAGTAGAGGGTGTAGCGTTTTCGCAGGATAATTTTCTGATGCTGCTGCTGATGGTTTTCAAAGGAAGGAAAGAGAATCCATGCCATGAGGATAATCAGGACGAGCAGAAGGCCATTGATGAGATAAACGACAGTCATCGAGAAGTGAAATTGCGTCAGTAACAGCCAGACGAGAGCGAGACCGAAAATTGAAGCGATAGAATCGACAGAGACGAGGCGTCCCAGTACGATTGACGCGCGTTCTTTTGATATCCACTGTAGTGAGAGCGATTGCCGCAGGGTTTCAAACCAGTGAAATCCTATGGACATGATTAAGGTTGTTGTATAAAGGCCGATTTTTGTGGGAAACAAGCCGGTGAAGGCAACGCCAACTCCGAGTATGATCAGGCTGAGGAGGGCGAGTCTTTGTTCTCGAATCATAAAGAGAAGAAAGATGACACCAAAGGCGAGAAATCCGGGGATTTCGCGAATACTCTGAAGGAGGCCGATATGTTCTCCTTGAAAGCTGGCTTTCTCAATGGCGAAATTATTCAGCAGGACATTCCATGTATTAAAGGCGATCGGCATGGAAAAGCTCATAACTATGAGCAGGCCTTCTGGGCTTTTGAAGAAATGTTTTAATTTTTGTTTTTGGATATTCATGCTTTTTCGATTGCGGCTTTAATGGCATTGATGGCCTGTTCTGCTTTTTGGGAGTCTGGGCCGCCGGCTTGCGCCATGTCGGGTCGGCCGCCTCCTCCTTTTCCTCCCATAGCGACAGCGCCGGTTTGTACGAGGGTGATCGCGTTTAAGCGATCTGTGGATTCTTTAGAGACAGCGACTACCAGGGAGGCTTTCGCTGTTGATTTTGTAATCAGGGCGGCGACGCAGGGAGCGGGATGCTGAGAAATAATGTCATCAGCCATGCCTTTAAGTTCTTTTGGGGGGATATCGTCCATAATTTTTCCGATAAAGGAGATATCCTTGATGGTTTCGGCGGTGTTACCGGGGAGCGTTTTTCCGGAAGCGAGTTGTTTTCTTAAGGTTTGGATTTCTTTTTCCATTGTTTTGCGCTCTTCTAAAAGAGCGTTTAAGCGATCTGGAATATGGTCGCGTTTAATTTTCAGCAGGGCTGCTGCTTGATTAAGGAGTGTTTCATTATTCTGGTGCCATTTTAGGGCGCTTAATCCGGCGACGGCTTCAATTCGGCGGACGCCGGCGGCCAGAGAGCTTTCTGCCGTAATGATAAACATGCCGATATCGCCTGTTCGCTTAACGTGTGTTCCGCCGCAGAGTTCTATAGAGAAGGCGATATTATTGTCTTTATTTTCTCCCATGGAGACAATACGGACATTTTCGTCATATTTTTCTCCGAAAAGGGATAAGGCGCCTGTTTTCAAGCTTTCCTGGTAAGACAGTATCTGTGTGTGAAGGGGGATGTTTTTGATAATTTGCGCGTTGACATTTTGCTCGATGATCTGTAGCTCTTCTGCGTTTAAAGGGCGTGGGTGGCTGATGTCAAAGCGTATTTTTGTATTAGAGACCATAGAGCCCTTTTGTGTGATATGGTCACCGAAATGGTCTCTTAAGGCGGCGTGTAGAAGGTGGGCTGCGGAATGGTGAGCGGCAACCTGAGAGCGATATCGCTTATCGACTTGAAGATGGACAATATCGCCGACTGTAAGGCGTCCTTCTGTGATTTTGGCTTTATGGACAAACAGGTTGTCGGCGTATTTCTGCACGTCGATAACGTCTGCTTTTGCGCTTTCATGGTAAAGGGTACCGTGATCGGCAAGTTGGCCGCCGCTTTCTCCGTAGAAAGGTGTCTGGTTAAAAATAAGGAATGCCTCCTGATTTTTTTCGATATGCGTCAATTCTTTTTTATCTTGAACGATCGCCAGTAGTTTAGCGTCACTTTCTACTTTTGTGTATCCGAGGAAGTTGGTTTCGCCGAGAGTATCTTTTAAAGTCAGCCATAGGGGGTCTGTCGCGCTGTCGCCGGAGCCTGCCCAGGCTTTTCGGGCTTCTGTTTTCTGCTGTTCCATTGCGGTGTCGAAGCCATCGATATCAATGGAGATGCCTGTATCTTTAAGGGCGTCTTGTGTTAGATCCAGCGGAAAACCGTAGGTATCATAAAGTTGGAAGATAACGTTCCCTGAAAGGGTATCGCCTTGTTTTAGATGTTTGGTTTCAGCGGAAAGAAGTTTTAAGCCGTTATCCAAAGCGCGTATAAAGCGAATTTCCTCTGTTTTGAGGGTTTCTGTAATCAGTGTTTGGGCGCGGGGCAGTTCGGGCCATGCTTCTCCCATGATCTCAATAAGTGTTGGGACAAGCTTATAGAGGAAGGGGTCCTTTTTCATACCGATAAGGTTTCCGTGTCGCATGGCGCGTCGCATAATGCGGCGTAGGACGTATCCTCGTCCTTCATTGGACGGAAGAATGCCATCGGCGATTAAAAAGCCGATCGCTCGAATATGGTCTGCGATAACGCGATGTGAAAGCAGGCTACTTCCTTGAGTGTCTGTATTTGTCAAGGCAGCCGAGGTGGCGATGAGTTTTTGAAAGAGGTCAATGTTATAGTTATCATGTGTTCCCTGAAGCACAGCGGTGATACGTTCTAGTCCCATACCTGTATCAATAGAAGGTTTGGGGAGATTTTTTCGTTCTCCGGAAGCGAGTTGTTCATATTGCATGAAGACGAGGTTCCAGATTTCAACGAATCGGTCACCATCTTCGTTGGCGCTTCCTGGGGGGCCGCCGGGGATATGGTCTCCGTGATCGTAGAAGATTTCCGAGCAGGGGCCGCAAGGACCGGTATCGCCCATGCTCCAGAAATTATCGCTTGTTGCGATTTTAAGGATTTTACTTTCTGGAAGGCCGGCGATTTTTTTCCAATAGGTAAAGGCTTCATGATCTTCGGAATATACGGTTACCAGCAGGCGATCGGTAGGCAGGGCGAATTCTTTTGTCACGAGATCCCAGGCATAGAAAATGGCTTCTTCTTTGAAATAGTCACCGAAGGAGAAGTTTCCCAGCATTTCAAAGAAGGTATGGTGTCGCGCTGTGTGTCCGACATTTTCCAGATCGTTATGTTTTCCGCCTGCTCGGAGGCATTTTTGTGTTGTTACCGCGCGTTGATAGGCTCGTGTTTCTGTTTCTGTAAAGAGGTTTTTAAAAGGGACCATGCCGGCGTTTGTGAACATTAAAGTCGGATCGTTGTGAGGCACAAGGGGACTTGATGGCACAATTGTATGCTGGTAGCGTGTGAAATAGTCTAAAAATGTTTGGCGGATCGTATTAATATTTTTCATTTAAGTGTATCTTTTTAGATTTTTTATGAAACCGTGATTTCAAAGAGTTATAGAAGTTTTAGGATATTTTCTGGCGGGCGGCCGATTTCGGCTTTATCATTTATGATAGCGATCGGTCTTTGCAAAAGATGAGGATGTTTGGACAATGTTTGGATAAGTTCTTCTTCATCTGTAGAACTAAGGTCTATTTCACTTTCCCGAGCCTCTTTTTCGCGAATGATATCATGGGCAGTTTTATTAAGGGCTGCCAAGATTTTTTTAATATCCTGTGGTGTTGGTGGCGTTTTCATATAATGGACGATTTGGAATTCAGCATGGTGTTCCTCCAGCAGGGCCACGGCAGTGCGAGATTTCGAACAGTCCGGGTTATGGTAAAGTTTAATAATAGAGGTTGTCATGTTTAAAGCTCCTTAGTTTTAGCTGGTTGACCCTGATATTTTTTTATTATTTATTTCACAGTGTACTCATTTTATGAAAATTATAACAGAGGAAATATTTATTTTATAGTTGAGGGACGATATGAATCCCTTGTATATCTTTGATTTTTGTTATGATATTAAAGTCAATATGGTAGGTTTTGGGGAGGCGGAGGGTTGCCTGGTGGGTTTGGTTTATCACAGGCAAGGAAAGGTAGATATGGCTTAGGCCCGCCTCGTTATTTTTTAGGATTTCGTGAAGGGAGTCTAGGGCTGTTAGCTGGTTGATTTGGAGGTGGAGGGTATTTTGCTTTGTGAGAATTTTTTTCTCAAGGGAGGAGAGTCCAATAGCGGTCAGGTTGATGGTATTGTCGCTCCATTCTACGTTTACGTTGAGGATAAAGGCGTTTCCTGTTTTGAGTTCTTGCTCGCACTGAGAGAGTATTTCGGAGAACATTGTGACCTCAAAGCTTCCTGTTGAGTCCGAGAAGAGGATAAATGCGAAGCGGTTTCCTTTTTTGGAGCGGCGAATTTTTGTATTCATGACAACTCCGGCCATTGTGGCCGTATGGTTTGTTTTTTGTTTTTCTGTAATCTTCTGAATGGATTGTATATTCATTTTTTTCAGTTTTTCGTGCCAGGAATCCAGGGGGTGCGCTGATAGATAAAGCCCTGCGGCTTCAAGTTCAGCGTTTAATTTTTCGGTTTGGCCCCAAGGGGATTCATGGGGGAGTGAGAAGGCAAGCGTGTGTTTTTCTTGGTTGGAGTTATTGTTAAACAGGTTGATCTGCGCGCTATTTTTTTCTTCCCAGAAGGCAGCGGAATGTTTGAGAATTGATTCGATATGCACAAGGAGTCTTTTCCGGTCAACTTTCAGGGAATCGCAGGCGCCTGCTTTGATGAGATTTTCAAGTTGTCGTTTAGATATTCTTTTAAGGTCGACGCGTTCCATGAGGTCATTGAGTGTTGTAAAGGGGCCATTTTTTTCTCTTTCCTGTACAAGGATAGACATGGTTTGCTGGCTGATATTTTTAATTGCGGAAAGGGCATAGAGGATATTTTTTGTTCCGTCTTTATTTTTTCTTACGTGGAAAAAAGGGAAGGAATTGTTGATATCGGGAGGTAATACGGTAATATTCATGGATTTCGCGTCTTGGATATACAGGTTGATTTTATCGGTGTTATCGATATCAAATGTGATAAGTGCGGCGATAAATTCTACGGGATAGTGGGTTTTGAACCAGGCTGTTTGGTAGGCAATGAGGGCGTAGGCGGCGGCGTGGGATTTGTTAAATCCGTAGCTGGCGAATTTTGCCATTTGCTCAAAGACATTTTGAGCGACGGATTTATGGATAGTGTTTTCCATGGCGCCACGGATAAAGATTTCCCGTTGTTCTTCCATTTGGGAGGCGATTTTTTTTCCCATGGCGCGTCTGAGTAGATCGGCGGCTCCCAAGGTATAGCGTGCCATTGTTTGGGCGATTTGCATGACTTGTTCCTGATAGACCATGATGCCGAATGTTTCTTGTAAAATCGGCTTTAGGGAGTCATGCATATAGTTGATTTTTTCCAGCCCGTGTTTTCGTTTGACATAGCTTTGTATATTGTCCATTGGGCCGGGGCGATAGAGGGAGACAGCTGCGATAATATCCTCAAAGCTATCGGGTTTCATTTTCCGAAGCACGTCGCGCATTCCGGCGCTTTCCATCTGAAAGACTCCCAGTGTATTTCCGCTGGAAAGCAGGTCGAAAACAGCGTTGTCATCAAGGGGGAGTGTTGATATATCGATATTTTTATGTTCTGTTTTCTGAATAAGCTCTACGGTTTTTTTAAGCATAGAGAGGGTTTTCAGCCCAAGAAAGTCGAATTTAATCAGGCCTGTATCTTCGATATATTTCATATTGAATCCTGTTACAGGCATATCCGATCCCGGATCGCGATAGAGAGGGATTATCTCTTTGAGTTTTTGTGATCCTATCACCACGCCCGCGGCGTGTGTCGAGGCGTGTCGATAGAGTCCTTCAAGTTGTTTTCCGATATTGACGATTTGTTTAGCTTGCGGGTCCTCGTTTAGGAATTCTTTCAGGTTTGGTTCTGTTTTGATGGCCTGGGTTAGGGAGATTTCTTTCCCAGGTTGACTTGGGATCATTTTAGCGATTTTATCGCCTAGGGACCATGGCATATTGAGCACGCGCGTGACATCTCGGATGACGGCTCGCGCTTTGAGTTTTCCGAATGTGATGATTTGCGCGACATTTTCCTTTCCGTATTTTTTCTGTACGTAATGGATAACTTCGTCGCGGCGTTCTTGGCAGAAATCGATATCGAAGTCCGGCATGGAGACGCGTTCAGGATTGAGGAATCGTTCAAACAGGAGGTCGAATCGAATAGGATCCAAGTCTGTGATGAAAAGCGACCAAGCGACTAGGGAGCCGGCGCCGGATCCTCGTCCGGGTCCGACGGGAATTTCGTGTTGCTTCGCCCATCCGATAAAGTCAGCGACAATCAGGAAATATCCAGAGAATCCCATGTCTGTAATGACGCTGATTTCATAGTTTAGTCTTTGTGTGTAGCGTATTTGGATATCTTTTTTTTCCTCTTGTGTTAAGGACTCTGTAAATACGGCGTTTTCTAGGCGGGTTTGCAAGCCAGCGAGCGCTTCTTCTTCCAATTTTTTATCTTCATTGATGTCGGGACCGAAGGCGTGAGGGAGTGACGGTGTTTTTTTATCTATCAGGAAAGCGCATCGTTGAGCGATGACGCGTGTATTGGTTATGGACTCTGGTATATCGGCGAAGAGCTCTTCCATTTCCTGGGAGTTTTTCAGATAGTGAGAGGGTGTTAGGTGGCGTCTGTTTTCGTCTGTTATGACAGTTCCTTGGGCGATACACAGAAGGATATCGCTTGCTTCATACATTTCTGCTGTTGGGAAGAAGCAGTTATTTGTCGCGACAAGAGGGAGGGTATATTTCAGGGCGAGGTCGATAAAAACAGCTTCTGATTTTTTCTGTTGAGGAAGGTTATGGCGCATAATCTCCATATAGAATCTGTTTTGAAAGAGGGTTGCGAGTGTTTTTGTTATGGTTTCCGCGTCTTTATAGCTATTGTGTTCAAGGGCGGCTCCTATGGGGCCGCTGTCTCCTCCGGAGAGAGCGATAAGGCCTTGGGAGGCAGCGCTCAGCTGTTCAAGGGTGACGAATATATTTTTATTACTGAGGTAAGCGTTTGACAAAAGCCGCAGAAGATTTTTATAGCCGGTTTCGTCTTGCACAAGGAGAGGGAGTTCGCTGGAGGTTCTGTTATGGTTAAGGGTAATCTGGCAGCCGATAATAGGTTGGATACCGGCGTTGATTGCCTGAAGTGAAAATTCTCTTGCGCCGAAGATATTATTGGTATCGGTTATGGCGACAGCGGGCATATTATTGTCTTTGCATTGTTTGAGCAGCTCTTCTGTTTTAATGGCGCTTTCAGCGAGAGAATAAGCGGAATGTACTCTTAAATGTATGAAATTAGATTGTTTTTTATTCATGAAGGGACCCGCATTTAAAGTCTGTAATTGTGTAAAATTTCCAAAGCTATTTTATGGCATAGTTGCTGTGAAATGCAATAAGGGAAAGAAGGCGGGCGGTAATTTTATGCTATGAGGGAGGCTTTATTTTGATATTTAGGGGGATGGGAAACACGGCTTTAAGAGGGATGGAGGTAAGACTTTAAGATAAGATTTAATGGATTATAAATATTTTAGCTTTATACTTTCTACAATCGATCTGCAGCCAAGGTATTTGTTTAATGAGAAAATCCGCTATTGAATCTTTTTTCGCGCCATTAATCAAGTGTGTCGTTTTATTTTTAATGCTTATTCTTGTGGCGTGGTTTTTAAGCCATATTATGAGGGGGCAGCAGAGTTTTTCTGTTTTTTTTAACTTGCGGCAGGATATAGAGCAAGCGCGGCAGCGGCTGGATGAGCTGCAAGAGGAGAGGTTTGCGCTTGAAGTGCGTGTCAAGAGTCTTTATCCGGAGAGTTTGGACTTGGATTTTTTAGAGGAGCGTGCGCGGATTGTTCTTCATATGGGTTTGGATGATGAGATTGTTATTTTACTTGATGATCTGGATTAGCTATTATAGGTTTAAGGTATATTTGAGGAGTGATTTTAGGGTATTTTTATGAATAAAGTTCGGCGTGAGAGATTGAAAAGCCAGCAGAAAGCGTTTCTCAGAAAGCCGCCTTGGTTACGGGTGAGGGCACCGGTATCTGAGGGATATTTAGAGACGCGTTCGTTGGTGAGGGAAAGCTCGTTACATACGATTTGTGAGGAGGCGGCCTGTCCGAATATTGGAGAATGCTGGCAGCGCGGGCATGCGGCTGTGATGATTCTGGGCGATATTTGCACACGTTCCTGCCGGTTTTGCAATGTAAAGTCTGGAAAGCCCGAGGCGCTTGATAGTTCCGAGCCTGAGAATATCGCTCTTATGGCGCGGAAGATGCGATTGAGTTATTTGGTGATTACCTCTGTTGATCGGGATGATCTCGATGATGGGGGGGCGGAACAGTTCGCGGCTTGTATACGGGAGGTTCGTGCTCAAAGCCCCTCTATAACGATAGAGGTTTTAACGCCGGATTTTCGGGGTAAGGTAGGGGCGCTGGAGAAGGTTGTGAAGGCGAGGCCGGATGTTTTCAACCATAATATAGAAACTGTTCCCCGTCTTTATCGTGAGATAAGTCCGAGCGCTCGTTATTTTCATAGTCTTCAGTTATTGTCGAGGGTTCGTGATCTTGATGCGGGAATTTTTACGAAATCGGGTATGATGGTTGGGCTTGGGGAAGAAAAAGGAGAGGTTTTGCAGGTTATGGATGATTTGCGCTCTGCGCGGGTGGATTTTTTGACGATTGGGCAATATTTACAGCCGACGTCTTATCATTGGCCAGTGATGGATTTTGTAACGCCGGAGCAATTTAAGGATTATGAAAAGTCTGCTGAGAGCAAGGGGTTTTTGATGGTTTCGGCGAGTCCTTTAACGCGCTCTTCCTATCATGCGGATGATGATTTTGCTCTTTTGAGAAAAGCGCGGGAGCGACAGCTGAGACAGGAAGAAACCCATGCCGATTTATAAGGAGAAGCGTTTTTTCTCATTTTCCGCCGAGCAACTGTTTACGCTTGTGTCGGATGTGGAGAAATATCCTGCCTTTTTACCATGGTGTAAGGAGGTGGTGCTTTTGGAGAGTCGGGATGATACGTTGCTCGTTGGTATAACCTCGGGTTTAGGTGTTATAACGGAGACATTTATAACGCGTGATACGCTATATTATCCTTCTCGTATTGATATCGAGCTGGTAGAGGGGCCGTTTAAACATTTGAACAGCCATTGGATTTTTCACCAAGATGAGGAATCGCAAGGGTGCCATGTGGCTTTTTTTATTGATTTTGAGTTTCGCTCTCATTTTTTATCAAAGCTGGCGTCTTCTTTGTTTCACGAGGTGAACAGGCAGATGGTGAACGCGTTTGAAAAACGGGCGCAGCGGCTTTACGCGGCACCGTAAGCGTGTATGGGGCGGTAAGAGAGCTGTGTTTATTATACTCTGTTAGATTTTAAGGGTATTTTTTTAGGATGTTAATATTTATTGCGCAGTAAGCGTCCCTGTTCTCGTTTCCATTCTCTTTCTTTGATGGTTTGCCGTTGATCGATCTTTGTTTTTCCGGACGCGAGGGCGATTTTTACTTTCGCGATTCCGCGTTTGTTGAAATAAAGCATGAGGGGAATTAGGGTTAATCCTTTTCGTTCGATAGCGCCGATGAATCGTTTGATTTCTTTTTTATGCATAAGCAGAGTTCGGGCCTGTCGTTCCTCATGAGTAAAGTGGGCGCTGTTTTTATAAGGGGAAATAGAGGCGTTGATAAGCATAAGTTTCCCCTGATGAACAGAGACGTAACTTTCGTTAATGCTGGCCTGCCCCAGTCGCAGGGATTTGACTTCTGATCCTTTTAGGATGATGCCGGCTTCGAATGTTTCAATAATTTTATAAAGGAATCTGGCTTTTCGGTTTTGAGCGATAATTTTTATATTTTCCGGTGCGGTCTTTTTTTTAGCCATGAGGGTTTGCCCTTATAGTATGCCTGTAGATTTCATAATATTTTGGATATGGCGTTTATTTTCGTCGGAAAGTTCATAGAGAGGGAGGCGGACTTCAGGGGAGCAAAGTCCCAGAAGGGAGGCTGCGTATTTCACGGGTACGGGGCTTGTATCACAGAAGAGAGCGTTATGGAGGGGCATAAGGCGCTGGTGGATTTCCAGTGCTTTTTCATACTGGCGATTTTGCCATGCGATATGCATGCTGGCGCAGAGTTCTGGTGCTATATTGGCTGTTACCGAGATGCAGCCGTGGCCTCCGGCGGCGAGAAAGGGCAAGGATGTTGGGTCATCTCCGGAGAGGAGGCAGAAATTTTCTCCGGCGAGATCGCGCATGATGGTTGGTTTCTCGAGGTTTTGTGTCGCGTCTTTCACGCCGCATATGGCTGGGAATTTTTTTGTAAGTTCCAGCATGGTATCGTTATTCATAGCGATAACGCATCGTCCTGGTATGTTATAGATAATGATAGGAATATCGGCAGAGGTTGCGATAGCTTTATAATGTTCATAGAGTCCTTTTTGGGAAGGCTTGTTATAGTAAGGGAGAACAATGAGGGCGGCGTCGGCGCCGACTTTTTGCGCGAATTGTGTTAGGGCGATTGCTCTTTGCGTAGAGTTGGAGCCGGTTCCGGCGATAACTGGGCATTTTTTTTGCGCAGTTTCCACGCAGGCCTCAATGATCATTTCATGCTCTTGATGGCTGAGGGTTGGGGATTCTCCTGTTGTTCCGGAAGGAACGAGGGCATGACTTCCACTTTGGATTTGCCACTTGACAATATTTTGGAAAGTGTTTATATCAATCTTCTGGTTTTGAAAAGGTGTTATGAGGGCGGGGATGGACCCATGCGCAGTGAACATTGTTTTCTCCTGAAATAAGCAGCTATGTGGATATGTTATTTTAAAATAAATGATTTGTAATTTTTACAATAATATTCTACAATTTTTACCTTAGATAATTAAATGTTGTGTTTTATTTCGGCACTCTAATTTTCAGTATGGTAGATAATTAAACAATTTTAATATTTAGATAATTTTTTGTTTAGATATACAATGGATAAGTATAACTTGTGATTTATAAGAGGCAACATATTTTATGATCTTGCGCATAGGGAACTATAGAGTTGGATTAAGAGCAGGCCTATTTTCAAAGGAGGGATTTTATTTTTATAAGATCTGTTTGTTTATAGGGATAGTGTTTTCTACCTATGGAAGCCCTGTTGGGGCGAGTGAAAACCCTCATGAGCTTTCCAAGAGCGAGATAGAGAAGGCACAGGCTGTTTTAAAGGATATTGATAACAAGAAGTGGGATAATGCGCAGCAGAAAGCCAGCCAGCTGGGGAATTCTTTATTATCCTTATTTACATTGTGGGCTCATTACGCTTCTCCTGTGGATGGCGAGGAGGAGTCTCAAGGGGACGTTTCTTTTGAGAAGAGGTGGGATTTTTTAAAGCAGCATTCGGACTGGCCTTTAAAAAGTCGTATTACCCAGTATATGGAGCAGAGTATTGATAGTAATGTTGATGATGAGCTGATATCGTTATGGTTTCGAGATAAATATCCCAAGACGGCGAATGGGAAGATTTATTTTTTAGATTCTTTATTGCGCAATCAGCGCATGGAGGAGGCTCGTGAGTATGCTTCTTATACATGGGTTGAAGCATCTTTTTCCTTACAGCAGGAGCAGAAATTCTATATGCTTGCGAGTCTTTTTTTAACATTAGAGGATCATTGGGCTCGTTTAAATAGGCTGATTTGGCTTGGGCGGTATGAGCCGGCGGATAGGATGCTGGCGTTGATTCATGATGAGCGCTATAAGACTTTAGCGTTGGCGCGTTTAGCGTTGGCGCGCAAGGCGCCGGCTGTTGAGGAGGCTGTTGAGGCGGTCGCTCTAGATTTGAAGGGAGATCTGGGTTTAATTTATGAGCGTGTTCGTTGGCTGCGTCGTTCTGAACGGCATGAGGAGGCGGGAAAATTATTATTATCTGTTTCTTGGCCTTCGTCTTTTCCGGAGAGTTATAATAGAAAGATTTGGGTGGAGCGTTCTATAGCGGCGCGTAAGGCACTAGAGTTCGGGAACGCGAAAATGGCGCTTTCGCTGGCACGGCAGCATGGTTTGACCAAAGGGGCGTCTTATATAGAAGCCGAGTGGTTGTCGGGTTGGATAGCGCTGCGTTTCGCGGAAAAGCCGGCGTGGGCGATTTCTCATTTTCAGAATTTTTATGATTCGACCTCTCTTCCGATTAGCAAGTCGCGCGGAGCGTATTGGCTTGGAAGATCCCATGAGGATATGGGGGATAAGAAGCAGGCTTATTATTGGTATAATAAGGCTATTTTATTGCCGCAGACATTTTATGGCCAGTTGGCTTTAGAGCGTCTTGAGCAGTATGATGTTGATCCTATTTTTACTTTTTTTGCGCGTGGTGATACTTTGCAGGCTGTAAAAAAGTATGATTTTTATGATCGTTTACCTGTTCGTGTTGTGAATTTTTTACAGCAGCTGGAGCGCAATGATTGGATGCGTAATTTTTTAATGGAGGCTTGTACGGATCATGACCCCATAGAGTTACAGCTTGCGTGTGCTCAGCTTTCTCTTTCTGTTGAGCGGTATGATATTGCGGTTTACTGGTCGAAGAAGCTGTCTCGTAAGGGGATTTTAAGAGCGGTGGAGGGATGGCCGGTTTTAGATGTGGAATCTGTTTTAAAGCGGCATAATATTTCTGTACGGGTTGATTCGGCGTTGATTCATGCGATTGTTCGCCAGGAGAGTTCTTTTAATAAGCGGGCGTCTAGTTCTGCGGGTGCTTTAGGGATGATGCAGATTTTGCCTGAGACAGCGAAGGTTACGGCGGTAAAGCATAATATCCGCTGGCGGGGCGCGCAGGAGTTATTGAAGAATACAGTTTATAATATTGCGATTGGGCAGCATTATCTTGCGGACTTGCTGGAGCAGTTTGAGGGAAGTTATGTTTTGGCGATTGCGGCTTATAATGCGGGTCCATCGCGTGCTAACGAATGGGTGGAGCGGTTTGGCGATCCTCGTTTAATGTCGACAGATGATGTGATTGACTGGATAGAGAGGATTCCTTTTCGGGAGACTCGCAATTATACACAGCGTATTTTTGAAAACTTTCGGATTTATCATTTTCGTTTAAGAGGCGATGAGCACGAGCGTGAGCATGAGTATTTATTTCCGATTTCTTCTGTATTTTAGTGATTTTCTATAGTTTAATTTAACGCTTCTTCAAAAAGGCAGGAGACGGATGTTTCCGAGTGGATTCGATCGATAGCTTCGGCCATGAGAGAAGCGACGGAAAGCTGTTGAATGTTTGGAGATGCTTTTAGGGCTTGTGTGGCTCGAATAGTATCTGTCGTGATGAATGTTTTTAAAGGGGAGGCATCGATACGCGCGATGGCACCGCCGGAAAGGACGCCGTGTGTTACATAGGCGTGTACAGAGCGGGCACCCTCATCCATAAGGGCTTCTGCGGCGTTGCATAAGGTTCCTGCGGAATCGGCGATATCGTCAATAAGGATACAATCTTTTTCTTTTATATCACCGATGATATTCATGACCTCGGAGATACCGGCTTGTTCTCGTCGTTTATCGATGATGGCCAGGTCGGCGCGCAAGCGTCTAGCGAGTGTTCGTGCACGCACGACACCTCCGACGTCTGGGGAAATGATGATAAATTTATTCTCATCGAAATTGGCGCGGATATTTCTTGTGAAGATAAGGCCGCCATAGAGATTGTCCAGAGGGATATCAAAAAACCCTTGAATTTGGCCGGCATGGAGATCGATTGTCAAAACGCGGCTTGCGCCTGCGGTTGTAATGAGGTTGGCGACAAGTTTTGCGGAGATTGGGGATCGAGGGGCGGATTTTCTATCCTGCCTAGCGTATCCGAAGTAAGGAATAACAGCGGTGATGCGTTTTGCGGATCCTCGTTTAAGGGCGTCTAAGGTAACAAGGAGTTCCATAAGGTTATCGTTTGCGGGGTAGGAGGTTGATTGGATGACAAAAACGTCTTCTCCGCGCACATTTTCATGGATTTCCACAAAGACTTCCATATCAGAGAAGCGGCGTATACTTGTTTTTGTAAGGGGCATATTCAGGTAAGCTGCGATATCTTCCGCCAGGGGTTGATTACTGTTACAAGCAACGATTTTCATGTTTATTCCTTATGAATTAAGCTGTTTTGACTGATTATGAGCATAATACAGGGTTCTTTATAGACCGTCCAGTTTATTTTTGCGCTATGAGAAGAGCTGTCGGCGGGAGAAAGCTGAAAAGGGAGGATTAGTGGATTGTGAGAGGAAAGAGGTTGATTTCTTCCAGATAGGAGATGATTCCGTCTGCTATTCCTTTAGCGATCGCTTGCTGGTAGATTCTGGTGGAGAGTTTTCGCTGATCTTCTTTATTGGACAGAAAGCCGATTTCTACAAGGACAGAGGGAATTTCAGGAGATCTTAGAACGGCGAAATTAGCGGATCGTTGTGGGGTGTTGATTGGTTCGCTGTATTTTTTGAGGTCTTGAATAATATTCCGTGCTGCTTGGAGGGATTCTTTTTGTGTTTGTGTTCGTATGAGGTCAAAGAAGAGTTCTGATAGCTCTTGATCGTCTTGTTCTATAGAGATATCGTCGATGAAGTCGACGGTGTTTTCGCGTTCTGCCAGGGCTTGTGCTTCTTTATCCGAAGCGTCTTTTGAGAGGGTATAGACAGAGAATCCGTGTAGATTTTGCACGGGATTTTTGTCAGCGTGGATGGAGATAAACAGGTCTGCTTTTTTTTCTCGGGCGAATTCTATACGTTCTTTGAGTTTTTTAGTTTGATCTTTTGTTCGTGTGAGATAGGCGGTTATTTTATTTGTTTGTAAGAGTTCGTTAGCGATTTTATGGGAGACGTTCAGGGTAATATTTTTTTCTTGCGTATGGCCTGAAATGGCGCCTGGGTCTCTTCCTCCGTGTCCTGGGTCGATAACGACAATGGGGATATAAGGCCTTTCAACAGGAGGTGCTGGTAGAGGATAATCTGTGGGTCGACTGCTTTCGATTGCGTTTAGGCGTTGGATGAGGTTTTCCAAATTTTTAAGCGCGGCTGTTTTTTCAAAGGAATTTTTGTGCCATTGATCGCCAAAGATGATCTCCGAGCTATAGCTGTTCCATATTTGAGGGGCTGTTTTTTGAAAATCGATTATGAATCGATGGTGTGGGGAATCAATGGATGGAAATAAGACGAAATGTCGCGTGATGATGATAGGTCCATTAAAAGAGATTTCAATTATATTCTTATTTTTATCGTAAGAGAGTTTTTTAATGACACCAAACTGTTCACGCGTTATATTAGCGAGAGCGTTATTTTTTTTGTCAGGAAGATGAATTTTCAGAGCGTGGTTTTTATGGTCAAAGGAAAAGAGAAAAGAAGGGACGTAATTCGTTTCAAAGACGATACGGGAAACATTTTTTTCTGGTATACCTGTGCGGATTGAGAGAATTTCCCCTTCAGATGATGTGGGGTATGCTGCCGCGGGAGCGATCATGCATAGGAAAATAATGCTATAAAAATAGAAAATTATATAATAAATATAAGTAATGAGTTTTTTATATTGTATAGCCACGATAAATTTTTACTGATGTTTAGGTTTATAAATAATTTAGATATTATATTATAGTTATATCTATAAGAGAAAATTAATAGCATATATTATTTTCTAAAGATACTTTTATTAAAGAGTTATATGGTTGAATTGATTATTATAAGAGGAAATTCATTTATAGGGATAATGGATTAAAGAGAGATATTTTTAATAGTGTTAAGGCTTTATCGGTTAAATATATTTTAATAGTTTTTATTTACTATTAGGTATGGGTTTATTTTCTGAGAAAAAAAATAAGATGAAAGCCTTTTTGAAAAGTAGGTTATAGAAAAAGTTAAGGAATTTTCCTGGTTGCGTTTTGTTAATTTTAGGGTGTAGTGCCTGACGATGTGGCCAGAGCGAAAGAATTTGGAGTTTTTTAATAAATGGTCAATAAGAAGATGCTGATTGATGCGTCGCACTCTGAGGAAATGAGGGTTGTGATCTCAGCAGGTTCTCGGATAGATGATTATGATGTTGAGATTCGCAATCGTCGTCGTTTAAAAGGGAATATATATATAGCGCGTATCGCGCGTATAGAGCCTTCGCTTCAGGCTGTATTTGTCAGTTATGAGGATGGTCGGCATGGTTTTCTTCCGTTTTCGGAGGTTCATCCGGATTATTATCATATTTCCTCCTCCGAGCGGATGGAGATTTACAATGAGATTCGGAAGAAGAGATCTCAACGATCGCAGGATGGTGATGATTTTGAGGAGTGGGATTCTGATCAGGAAGAGGAGTCGGACTCTCAGAGCAAGTTGCTATTTTGGCAGCGTTATAGTATGCAGCGTGTACTTCGCCGTCGTCAATGTCTTCTTGTGCAAGTTGTTAGGGAGGAGCGAGGGAATAAGGGAGCGGCGTTGACAACCTATTTATCGCTTGCGGGTCGTTTTTGTGTTTTTATGCCGAATTCTCTGTATGGCGGAGGGGTTTCCCGTAAGATTATGCAAGGGAATGATCGCCGTCGTCTTCGTAGTGTTTTAGGGGGTTTGGATGTTCCTGAAGGAATGGCTGTTATTGTTCGGACAGCGGGGGCGCATCGAAGTCGGCTGGAGATTTTCCGTGATTATGAGTATTTGGCTAATCTTTGGAATAGTTTGCGAAAAGAGGCGTTAGAGGTTGTTGGCCCGGCTTTATTATATGAGGAGGCCAATTTATTAAAGAGGGCAATTCGAGATCTTTACAGCCGTGATATTGATGAGATTTTAGTGGAGGGTGAGTCCGCTTTCCGTGTAGCGAAGGATTTCATGCGTATTTTGATGCCTTCTCATGCGAAGAAGATTTCTCTTTACAATGGGCCTCCTTCTTTATTTGCCCATTATGATATTGAGGAGACGTTGCAAAAGACAGTCTCTCCTCATGTTATGTTGCCGTCGGGAGGGAGTATTGTTCTCAATCCGACGGAAGCTCTTGTTTCTATTGATGTTAATTCTGGCAAGGGAACGCGTGAGAAAGGGATTGAGGAGACGGCACTTCGCACAAATCTTGAGGCGGCGGATGAAATCGCGCGCCAGCTTCGTTTGCGAGATTTAGCGGGATTGGTTGTGATTGATTTTATTGATATGGATTTGGTGCGGAATCGTAATCTGGTAGAGCGTCGGCTGCGGGAGGCGATGAAGGAGGATCGTTCGAAGATTCAGATTGGCGCGATTAGTTCGTTTGGTTTACTGGAGTTATCGCGCCAGCGTTTACGTCCGAATGTTTTGGAGGCGGCTTGGCGGTCTTGCCCCTGTTGTCAGGGGGCGGGTGCTATTCGTTCTGTAGAGACGGCGGCTCTTGATATGCTGCGTTTTTTAGAGCAGGAGCTGAAATCGTACGAGAAAGGGCAAATTTGCTCTGTGAAGACTTCTGCGGAGTTGGCGGTTTATCTTTTAAATTACAAGCGTGTTTATTTATCTCGACTTGAAGAGCATTATAGTGTGAAGATTTATATTTTTGCCGCGCCGGATATTTTAGGGGCTCAGTATGAAGTTGAGTGTGTACGGCAGGATGAGAATAAAGATCAGGATGCCGTGTCTTTTGAAAATGGGCAGGAAAAGAATGGACAGGAAAAAGATAATGAGAATGCTCCTGCTTCTTCAGAGAAGAGCCCTTCTGACGCTTCGCTAGAGGAGACTTCTTCTGAAGACAGGGCGGAGGGAAGAAAGTCAAGATCCTCCTCTCAACGTCGACGTGGACGCCAGAAAGAGCAAGGCAAGCGTGATCATAAAAAGAAAGTGCGCAATGATAAAACGATGGAGGAATCCGCGGTTTCCGAGAAAAATTCGCAGCAGTCTGATAATTCTGTAAAAGAGAAGCGGGAAGCTTCTGCTGAAGCGACTTCTGCGCCCGCTCAAAAGTTGATTTCCGAATCTGCGCCCGCTCAAAAGCTGATTTCCGAATCTGCGCCCGCTCAACAGTCGGCTGTGGAAGAGAAAGGCTCCTCTGTTTTAACAGAAGAGGTTTTTGCTGCGAGTATGGAAAATATTTCTTGGCAGACGGTGGAAGAACCGGTGGAGCCAGTAGTACAGAAAGAAAAGCCCCTCTCGCCTAAGGAAACGTTGAAGTCCGAGCTTGCGGCGGCATTGCCGGGAAGACCTAAGAAAGCAAGGCAAAAGAAGAAGAAAGAAGTGGTTTCTGAAGCGACTGTAAAAGAGGAAGATAAGAAAGACTCGCCACGTCAGAAAAAGACAAAACAGAAAGATACAAAAAGTAAAAAAATGGCTAAGGCCGCAGAGCCTAAGAAGACGGTGGATGCTCCTGCAGAGAAAAAGACGGTAGAGCCTAAGAAGGCGGCGGATACTCCTGCGGAGAAAAAGACGGTAGAGCCTAAGAAGGCGGCGGATACTCCCGCGAAGAAAAAGACGAAGGCCAAGAAGGCGGCGGATACTCCCGCGGGGAAAAAAGTGAAGGATAAAGTGCCACAAGAGGAAAGCCGCCCCTTGGAAGAATCTACGCCGGAGAAACCGCGTAAAGGTTGGTGGCAGAAAAGTATCTAGTTACGCGTCTTGTGTAAGTGATTATTTTATTAATGATAATGCCACGCTATTGTAGGCGCGTGGCATTATTGAGATTTTGTTAATAAGCTGTTTGGTAAATTTCTTTACTGATATCTGGTGTAATATCTTTTTTTTCGCCGAGTGCGTTTTTATTTTTTGCGACAATGCGCCCATAGAGTATGTCGACGCAATTTTCCGGAAGATTATAGGCTTGAAGGGATGTTGGCATATTCAGGCTTTCAAAGAATAGTTTTGTTTTTTCAATAGCTGTATAGATGCGTGTATTTTCGTCACCTTCTGTAATATTCCAGACTCGCTCGGCGTATTGCAGAATTTTTTCTTTTTTCTGTTTTTGCCGCACCTGCATGACGGCGGGTAGGAGGATAGCGAGTGTTTGTCCGTGGTCAAGTCCATATTCGGCTGTGATTTGGTGTCCGAGGACATGAGAGACTCCATCTGATGTGACGCCGGCGCCAATAATTCCGTTAAGAGCCATTGTCGCGGCCCACATGATATTGGCTCTAGCGGTGTAATCTTGGGGAGTGTTAAGGGCTTTTGGCCCTTCTTCGATCAGTGTTTGCAGCAGCCCTTCCGCTATACGATCTTGTACGGGAGCGTTTTGCGGGTAGGTGAGATATTGTTCTGTGACGTGTAAGAAAGCGTCAATAATACCGTTTGCGGTTTGCACAGGAGGCAGGGAAAAGGTCGTCTCCGGATCTAAGATGGAGAATTTTGGATAGAGAAGAGGGCTTCTAAAGCCGCTTTTATCACCTGTATCCTCGCGGGAGATAACGGCTCCTGGGTTCATTTCTGATCCTGTTGCTGGAAGGGTGAGCACAGTACCGATAGGAAGGGCTGTATCGATAGGAATTCTTTTAGCGATAATATTCCATGGGTCATCTCCCTGAAAGGGGGTGGCTGCGGCGATGAATTTTGTTCCGTCTAGGACGGATCCCCCGCCGACCGCGAGAAGGAAGGTACATTTTTCTTCACGCACACGGGAGACGGCTTTCATCAGGGTTGCGTATTGTGGATTAGGTTCAATACCGCCGAATTCGATCACCGTATGGTTTTTTAAAGCGTCTTTGACTTGATCCATAACGCCATTTTTAAAAATACTGCCGCCTCCGTAGGTAAGGAAGATTTTTTCATCCTTGGGAATTTCAGAAGAGAGGGAAGCGATTTTCCCTTTTCCGAAGATAATTTTTACAGGATTTTGAAAAGTAAAATTATCCATAATTTTTCTCCATGTTATCAATTAAGTGGTTATTTTATGGCCATTATGATGGCGTATAATTTTTATTATTTTCAGAGAAATAAAATAGAGAGAAAACGGTTATTTTGTTTCTCTCTATTTATCCATAGAGGTTTGTTTTATGATGCCATTGTGATAGTTTGGCAGGCGTTATTTTCCCAGGCGGTTTGGTAGATTTTCCGGCTGATGTCCAGGGTGATTTCCCCGTTTTCCCCAAGGGCGTTCATGTTCCGTTGCGTGATTCGTTCACATAGTTGCTCGATACAATTTTCCGGAAGGTTATACGCTTGTAGGGAGGCTGGCATATTGAGGCTTTCAAAGAAGGTTATTGTTTTTGCGATAGCTGTATTGATGCGTGTATTTTCGTCCCCTTCTGTAATATTCCAGACGCGCTCGGCATATTGTAGGATTTTGTCTTTTTTCCGTTCTTTTCGCGCTTGCATGACGGCGGGCAGGAGGATAGCGAGTGTTTGTCCGTGGTCAAGGCCGTATTCGGCGGTGATTTCATGGCCGAGCATATGGGAAGCCCAATCGGTGACCACTCCTAGGCTAAGGAGTCCATTAAGAGCCATTGTCGCGGCCCACATGACGTTGGCTCTAGCGGTATAGTCGTTTGGGTTTTGGAGGGCTTTCGGCCCTTCTTCGATAAGTGTTTTCAGGAGTCCTTCCGCCATACGATCCTGCACGGGAGCGTTTTGCGGATAGGTAAGATACTGTTCTGTAATATGGACGAATGCGTCGACGATGCCGTTTGCGGTTTGTACTGGCGGGAGAGAAGTGGTTGTCTCGGGGTCCAATATTGAAAAGGCAGGATAGAGAGAAGGGTTGCTAAAGGCGCGTTTATCGTTTGTTTCTTTGCGTGAAACGACGGAATTTCCGTTCATTTCTGATCCTGTTGCCGGTAGTGTCAGGATAGCGCCGATAGGCAGAGGGTTGTTAACAGGGGCTTGATTAACGACGATATCCCATGGATCTCCTTGGGCGTTGATTGCTGCTGCGATGAATTTTGTTCCGTCCAGGACAGAGCCTCCGCCGACCGCGAGAAGGAAGGTGCATTTTTTTTCCTGGGCGATTTTCACAGCTTTCATCAGTGTGGAAAATTGAGGGTTTGGCTCGATGCCGCCAAATTCGATGACTGTGTGATTTTTAAGGGCGGCGCGGGTTTGATCCATGACGCCGTTTTTAAAAATACTTCCGCCGCCATAGGTTAGGAGGATTGTTTCATTCGTTGAAATCTCGGAAGAGAGAGACGCGATCTCTCCTTTTCCGAAAATAATTTTTACAGGATTTTGAAAAGTAAAATTATCCATAAGTAGCCTCTTTTGTTTGTGGTTTTGTAATGAGTTATGTTTTCTGCGTAAAGGCAGGGTTTGTCTTTTTCCAAAGCATTAGCATATAGAGTTTACTGAATATAGTCAAAAATTTCAGAGATATACTGAATGACTGTAACGGATTTTGGAAATGTCAGTGTTTTGTCTTCTGGCCATCCGAATGTTTTCATACCGGCGGCGATGCCTGCTTGGGCGCCGATGGGGCTATCTTCGATAACGCAGCATTCCTCAGGAGGGATTCCCAGCAGAAAGCTTGCTCTTAAATAGGGTTCTGCGTCGGGTTTTCCGTTAAGGACGTCATTTCGTGTGACGCTGACAAGTTTAGGCTGTATTAATTTCATGGCCGCTATATTGGCTGTAACAACGACTCTGTCGGAGTTTGACACCAGCGCTTGTTTGATTCCCATTGAGTCCAGTTTTTCCCAGGTTTCCAGAGCGTCATCTCTTGGAGGGATTGTATGGCTGTGTGTTATATAATAGTGATATTTATGTTTTACCCACTCTAATTTTGTGAGGGGGATATTTTTTTCTTTGTGGAGAAGCTGGAAAGTTTCATCGATGGTTTTTCCAAGTAATCGCTCGTGGTATTCTGGTTCGATGTCGATACCGCAGAGGGTGTTGGCGACATGTTTAATCGATTCAAAATGGAGCGGTTCGCTAAGCAGCAATGTTCCATCGATATCCCACAGGATGGCTTTTATCATGATTTTTTCGCTATGTGATTATATGTTTCAGGGTTGGCTAAATAGAACGGGCAAGCCGAGATTTTTCAGTCTTTCCTGTTCTTCGTGGGGGTTGAGGGCTTTTCCGAAGTCTTCCATAAAAAAAGTAATCAGGTAGGTATTTTTTTCTTTTAGCTCTTGATTTTCAATATCAATGGCACTCCGGAGGTCTTCGGGGATTCTTTTAGGTGTTTTCGCCTTTTGCATAAAGAAAAATTCTCCTGAGGTTAGGGAGGTAAACTCGATCTCGTTTGGCTTTGTTTGTAGGAGCGTTTCGTAAGCGAGTGTTGCCGGCTCGGAGAAATTTTTGGGTTTTGCGCCGGGGGTAGGGGGTTGAAGGTGGTAATTTTCTGGAACTTCCAGTTTTTCTCTACTATATACGGCGAATTCGTCGGGACCGATTGTGTTTGATTCGCATCCTGTGAGCATAAAGAGCGCTACCAGGCTTGTGAGTGTGGTGGTAATGTATGTTCGTTTCATGGGCGAGTGACCCTTTTTTGTAGGGTTATTGAGAGTGTGTTGTTTTATGTTTACTGTCGAGTATATGATAGATATAATAGCATTAAAGCGGTCCCTGCGACAATAGCGACATCGGCGATATTAAAGCTGGGCCAGTGCCAGTTATTGAGATGGAAGTCGAGAAAATCTGTTACGCTTCCCTGTAAGGTGCGATCGAGGGTATTTCCGATAGCGCCTCCGATAATCAGGCATAGGGCAATTCGCTCGACAGGAGCGGGTGATTTATATAACCATCGTAATAGCCATATAATAAGCAACCCTGTTAGGATTGGCAATATAATCGTGTTAAAGGCGCTTTCTCCGCGAAATATTCCAAAGCTGATTCCTGTATTTTTAACAAGGACGATATTGAAAAAGGAGGTAATCGTATAGTGGTATGGTGCTTGCTTCATAAGGTCTAGGACCAGAAACTTTGTTATCAGGTCTAGCGTGGCGATTCCGCAGATAATACTGATTTCCAGAAAGCGTATTTTTTCTGGAATGGGCGTGCTATCTTGTGATTTTTGTGTTGACTTTGTCATGGTCTTTTAGCGGGCGAGGATTTTATATAGGCATTTTTTCTAGTGTTTTCACGCATCTTGGGCAGAGGTTTGGATGGTGTGTTTCTGAGGTTTCTGTATAGATTTTCCAGCAACGTTCGCATTTTTCTCCTTGCGCGATAGTGGGATTAACGCCGACCCCCGGAATGTCAGGGAGCTGAAAAGATGTTGCGGGGGGCGTTTTTTGAATGATTGTGATATCCGATGTGATTGCCAGTTCTGCGAAGTTGACTTCATTTAGCAGGTTTGCGTCCTCTTGGGAGGTGGCATAGACTTCTGGGGCAGCCGCGAGGCTGGAGCCGATTCTTTTTTCGGCGCGCTCTAGCTCAAGGGCGCCTGTGACGACGCGGCGCAGCTGGCGTATTTTTCTCCATTTTTTTTCTAACGCTTGGTTTTCCCATTGTGGGGAGATAGTGGGAAAGAGCTGCGTATGGACGCTGTCGGCTTGCGGATAGCGGGTTCTCCAGGCCTCGTCGGCTGTAAAGCAGATGAAAGGCGCGAGCCATTTTGTCAAACATTGGAAGAGGGTATTCATGAGGGTTCTGCAGGCGCGTCGTTTTTGTGTTTCCGGATGGTCGCAATAGAGGGAGTCTTTTCGGATATCAAAGTAAAAGGCGGACAGATCCGAGGCGCAGAAATTATGGAGCTCATTAAAGAGGGTGTGATATTCCAGTGTATTTTCGAATGTGGATTTGATTTTTTTGTCGATTTCCCACAGGCGATGAAACACCCATTTTTCAAGTTCGGGCATGGAATCGTAATCGATTGTCTCTTCTTCTTTGAAGTTATGGAGGCTTCCAAGCATATAGCGGAGTGTATTTCGAAGTCGTCTATAGATATCGGCGTGATGTTTTAGGATATCTTGGCTGATTCGGACATCTTCGAAATAGTCGGATCCGGCGACCCATAGTCTGAGGATATCGGCGCCATATTGTTTGATGGTTTCTTGTGGCGAGAGTGTATTACCGAGGGATTTGGACATTTTCTGCCCATTGCCGTCCAGTGTAAATCCGTGTGTCAGGATTTTTTTATAGGGTGCGTGGTTTCGAGTTCCGCAGGATTCTAGGAGGGAAGACTGGAACCATCCGCGATGTTGATCGGATCCTTCAAGATAGATATCGGCGGGCCAGGAGAGTTCTGGCCGGTTTTCCAGTGTGAATGCGTGTGTTGTTCCGGAGTCGAACCATACATCGAGTGTATCGGTTACTTTTTCATAGTCCTGAGGGTTGTAATCCGAGGAGAGGAATCGCTCTATGTCGGAAGTAAACCAAGCGTCACATCCTTCTTGTCTTACAGCGTCGACAATCCGCTCAAAGACCTTAGGGTCTTTAAGGGGGAGTCCGGTTTTTTTATGGATCAGGAGGGTGATAGGCACGCCCCAGCTTCTCTGGCGTGAGATGCACCAGTCGGGTCTTTCCTCCAGCATATTATGGAGTCTATTTTTTGCGTTGGCGGGTTTAAAATCTGTTTTCTCAATTGCGCTGAGGGCTTTTTCCCGCAGAGAAAGGGTAGGATCATCCATACGGATAAACCATTGTGGTGTTGTACGAAAGATCAGGGGGGCTTTGGAGCGCCAGGAGTGAGGATAGCTATGGATAATTTTTCCGTGGCTTAGCAGGGTATTTTCATTTTTTAAAGCTTCGATCACAAGGGGGTTGACTTTATAGACATGCTGGTTTGCGAACAGGGGGACAAAATCGAAAAAGAGTCCCGAGTCATTAATGGGTTGTTTAATTTCAAGGCCATGTTGTGTTCCGAGCATCCAGTCGTCCTGACCGTGGCAGGGAGCTATATGGACGATACCTGTTCCTGTATCGGTTGTTACAAAGTGTGCGGGAAGGACAGGGACGTCAAAACCATAGCCTTTATGATGAAGGGGATGGTGACAGACGATATCGTCAAGCCCGTTTAGCTCCGCGAGAGTTTTTGTATGGGTAATTCCCATTTCTTGTGTAGTGATATCGGCTCTTTCTTTAAGGAGGATAATTTTTTCACTGATGTTTGCCAAGCTGTTTTCTTCTGTTTCCAGCACTTCTAAAAGCAAGTAGGTTAAGTCGGGTCCAAAGGCGAGCGCGCGGTTTCCGGGCATTGTCCAGGGTGTTGTTGTCCATATGACAATGCTTGCGTTTTCCAAGATGGGCAGGGGGGCTTTTACGATGGGGAAGCGAACATAGATTGTGTCGGAAGTATGATCTTTATATTCGACTTCGGCTTCTGCTAGGGCTGTTTTTTCAACGACGGACCACATGACGGGTTTTTCTCCTCTATAGAGGAGTCCGTTCTCAAGAAATTTTCCAAGTTCTTTAACGATTGTCGCTTCAGCGTCGTATGCCATTGTTGTGTATGGATTTTTCCAATCTCCTGTAATTCCCATGCGTTGGAATTCTTCTTTTTGGATTTCAATCCAGTGTGCGGCGAACTCTCTACATTCCTGTCGGAATTCCAGTGGGGGCACGTCGTCTTTATTTTTGCCTTTTTTTCTGTATTGCTCTTCTATTTTCCATTCGATAGGCAGGCCGTGGCAGTCCCATCCGGGGACATAAGGGGAGTCGTATCCGGACATTTGTGCTGTACGGACAACAATATCTTTCAGGATTTTATTGAGAGCATGGCCGGTATGGAGATGTCCATTGGCGTAAGGGGGGCCATCGTGGAGGATATACTGTTTTTTTCCTTGGGATGTCGCGCGTATTTTCTCGTGAAGTTTTTCATTTTCCCATTGTTGCAGACGTTCTGCTTCTCGTTTAGGGAGGCCCGCCCGCATAGGGAAGGGTGTTTGGGGTAAAAATACGGTTTTTTTGTAATCCATAATTTTCAATCCTGTTTTACGCATGCTTTCAATTATTAGGGTGAGTTTTTGGAAATAGGCGCTTGGATCTTACTGTTTCCGCGGTAAGATACAAGAGCGTGTATGGATGTTATCATATTGTTTTTCCGCTTTTCAAACAAGAGGGAACTTTAAAAAACTGTAAAAAGTGGCTGTCGCCGTTCCATGGGGGAATTATTTTGAAATTATTTTCGGCTGTTTGTGTATCGAGATAGATATGTTTCGCGAGGTCGGGAAGGGTGTTGAATTTTTTTTCTGGTCGAATAAAGTCTATAAAGGCCACTCTGAGATGTTTTTCATATAGGTTTCCGTTAAACCCGAGCAGATGCACTTCAAGAATATTTTGGCGATCGCCATTGATTGTTGGTCGGCATCCGATATTTGCCACGGCGTTATACCATGGGAAGTTTGTTTCTGTTGTATTTTCAGTGATGGCGACTCTTGCTGTATAGACGCCTTTTTTTGGAATTTGGTAATCATGAGGGGCTATATTAGCGGTTGGGAAGCCGAGTTTACGGCCGAGATGCTGTCCGTGTATGACGATACCTTCTATTTCAAAGGGGTGTCCGAGGATTTCCTCTGTTGCGGTTATGTCTCCTTTTTCGAGGTGGGAGCGCGCGAGACTTGCGGCGTAGTAGGTTCCTTTTTTTCCTTTTTGGGGTTGGAGGGAATGGAAAGAAAAGTTGAATTTTTCTGAGGCTTCTTTCAGCATATCGATTCCGCCTCTTCGCCCATATCCGAATCGGTAATCGAAGCCGGAGACAACGCCGAAGACATTTAAGTGATCGATAAGAATTTCCTGGATGAAATCTTGCGCGCTGAGGCGGGAGAGGCGGCGATCAAAAGGGAGGGTGAGCATCCAGTCGACGCCTAGGGAGGCGACGAGTTTCTGCTTGACAGGGAGGGGTGTTATGCGAAAGGGGGGGATGTCCGGTTTAAAGATTTGTCTGGGGTGGGGTTCTAAAGTGATGACGCCCCATGTTTTTTTATTTTCTCGAGCGATAGATCCGGCCTTTACGATAACGGCTTTATGGCCGAGGTGAACGCCATCAAAGTTTCCAAGGGCGACGACGGCTCCTTTGAGAGAATCTGTAATTTGGGAGAAGTGGGATAATATTTTCATTTTTATGGGCGGATTTTATTTTATGGATTACGGGCAAGTGGTATGCTGTCTGGTGAGGAAGTATAGGAAACGCGTATAATATGGGCGCCGCAGTTAGAGAGTTTTCGCTCGAAGGCTTCATAGCCGCGGTCCAGGTGGTAAACGCGATGGAGCCATGTTTCTCCTTCAGCGGCTAGGGCAGCGAGTATCAGGCAGACGGACGCGCGTAGGTCTGTTGCCATGACGTGGGCTCCGGAGAGTGAAGGGACCCCTCGTATAATAGCGGAACGACCCTGTACTTTGATATTGGCTTTCATGCGTAGGAGTTCTGGTACATGCATGAATCTGTTTTCGAAAATACTTTCTGTAATCATGGAGGCTCCGTCTGCAATGGACATTAGGGCCATCCATTGGGCTTGCATATCGGTTGGAAATCCGGGGTAGGGCTCTGTCATAATATCGACGCTATGGGGTTTTTCGTTATCGCTTTTTACCCACAGGGCATCGGTATTGTTATGCTCGACTGTTACGCCGGCTTGTCGAAGAGAGCGAATAACGCTTGTCATGATAGAGGGAGGGATATTGTTTAATCGTATTTCCCCGTTTGTGATGGCGGCGGCGATAGCGTATGTCCCGGCTTCTATGCGGTCTGCGATGACATGGTGTGTTGCTTTGGAGAGTGAAGAGACGCCTTCGACGGTCAGTGTATCTGTTCCGATGCCGGTGATTTTAGCGCCCATTTTATTGAGGAAGTGTGCTAGGTCAGAGATTTCGGGTTCTCGTGCGGCGTTAGCGATTATTGTTTTTCCTTTTGCGAGGGAGGCTGCCATGAGGATATTTTCAGTCCCTCCGACTGTGACGGTAGGGAAGAGAATATGGGCTCCTTTAAGGCCGGCGGGAGCGGTCGCCTCGATATATCCCTCATGGATATCAACGGTGGCGCCGAGCTGTTCAAAAGCTCTAAGATGCAAATTGACGGGTCTGCTTCCGATAGCGCATCCGCCGGGAAGTGAGACGGCTGCTTTTCCATAGCGCGCGAGAAGGGGGCCGAGTATAAGAATAGAAGCTCTCATTTTCCGCACATCTTCATAAGAGGCGGTCAGGTTATGGATATTGTTTGTATTGATAGTGCAAAAATGGTCAGAGGCGCCCGTGTAGAGGGGGTCACGTGTTTTTTTGAGAGTGATGGAAGCACCGAGATTCTCCAGCAGGCGTTTCATGGAAAGAATGTCAGCTAGTTTGGGGAGGTTATAAAGTGTAATGGGTTCTGGAGAAAGAAGAGCGGCGGCCATCAGAGGCAAGGCGGCATTTTTTGCGCCGCTGATTTTAATATGGCCGTGGAGTGCCTGGCGGCCTCTGATTTTTATTTTATCCATTGTTTTTTTCTCCATTATGCATAGAAATGCGTTATTGTATTTTGTATGGAGGAAAAACGGAAATTTGTCAAATATTCTCTTTATGAAATTTAGAAAGGGTATTGAAGGAAAGAGAGTCGTGTCGAGAGATTGGTTTTATGCTTTGAAAAGGAAGATGGTATGGGCAGCAAAGTAAATGAGGATGGCAGGGAAAAGCCAAGAAGGAAAACGAGCGATGGCTCATCGGCGAAGTCGGATCGGTATGCTCGTCAGGCGAAGGCGTTGCGGGAGAATTTGAAAAAGAGGGTGCAGCAGCGTCGTAAACGCGAGGCGTTACGTTCCGAGTAAGCTATTGTTCAGAGCTGTATTTTTTTTAGGCTATGGATAGCGGCGCGTGCGATTGGTTGAAACGGGTGCTTTGTTAGTTTTTCTAGGCGTGTTTTTTGGTGATATAGCGCTTTGGGGGATAGATTTCCTAGAGCGATTGTTATGTTACGCAAGAATCGTTCATGTCCTGTTCGTTTTATGGGGGTTCCTGAAAAGAGTGTATTGAATTCTTCTGGGGAGAGAGAGGCGAGTGTTTCTAAGGAGGGGGCTGCGAGTTCTGCTCGTGGGGCGGCGTTTTCTTTCAGGTTGCTTTGGGTAAATTTATTCCAGGGGCAGGCGCTCAGGCAGGCGTCGCAGCCGAAGATTTTATTTTCCATTTTATCCTGAAGAGTGTGAGGGATAGTGCCTTTATGTTCTATTGTCAGGTAGGCGATGCAATTTTTTACGTTGAGTTTTCCTTGTGAGAGGGCGTTTGTAGGGCAGGCGCTCTGGCAGCGTTGGCAAGTTCCGCAGAATATTTTATGGGGAGGGTCAATCGGGAGCGCTAGCGGAAGCAGGATCACGCCAAGAAAAAGCCAGGATCCGAACGTTTTTGAGACAATAGCCGTATGTTTTCCCTGCCATCCGATAGTTGTTTTCGCGGCGAGTATTTTTTCCATGATGGGAGCTGTATCAACGAAAAACCGAGGAGGATCCTGGCAATAATGCGCGATAGAGGCGCTTATTTTTTTAAGATTTTTTTTCATTCGTTTATGGTAGTCTTGGCGTGCTCTGGCGTAGACGCTGATATATCCGCGTGTTTCCGGAAGAGGTTTTAGCATGGATTTTGAGGGGGTATACTGGCTGCCAACGATAATGGCGGTTTTTACGGAAGGAAGGAGCAAAGGGGGATGAATACGCTGAAGGTATCGTTCTTTCATCCAGAGCATATCCCCGTGCATATTTTCAGCGAGATAATCGGCGAGGTTTTTTTGGTCGGCTATTGGGATTGACGGGGTGCAGAATCCCACGCAGTCAAAGCCGTTCTGTAAGATAATTTCTGTAATCTGTTGCTTTATTTGTGAGGCTTGCTTTATACTCATGGAGATATTTTCTCTTAGGGTGGGGTTGTATTGTAAGCTTATGTCAGAGTAGGCTCTATTGATCAAGGATATTTTTATGGCTGTTGTGATTGAGATTCTTTTCCCTGTTTTTATTTTAATAGCGCTTGGCTATTGTTTTGCGAAGGGGAAATTGATTTCCGATGAGGCTATTAGCGGCTTGAATAATTTTGTGTTCTTTTTATGTACGCCGGCATTGTTATTTTTAAGCATAGCGGGGAGCGGAAACAGCTTCTCACTGGAGATCAAGGTTCTTCTCGCCTTTTATCTTCCTGTTTTGTGCGTCTTTTTTTTAGGTCTTTTGATTGGGAAGTTTGTTTTGAAACTGTCTCCTAAAGAGCAGGCGGTGTTGGCGATGGGAGGGTCCTTTTCTAATTTAGCGCTTTTGGGGTTTCCGGTTGCTTTAGAGATATGGGGTATGGAAGGGGGGCGTTATTTTTTTCAGCTTGTGACGTTTCATGCGGCGTTTCTTTGGACGATCACTATTCTTGCCATGGAGCTTTCAGGGGCCTCTAAGGTTGCGATTGGAAAAATCCTGGCGAATATTCCTTTAATTGTGCTTAAAAACCCGATTGTTGCGACGATTGTTGCGGGGGTTCTTTTTCGTTCTCTGGGGTTGACGTTGCCCTCTTTTATGGAGCGAAGTTTGGAAATAACGGCTCAAGCGACAATTCCGTGTGCTTTATTTGTTTTAGGGGCTTCTTTGACAACCTTTAAGATTCAAAGCAGTTTATGGGAGGCTTTTATCATCGCTGTGTTAAAGACGGCAGTTTTACCGGTGTTTGTTTGGTTTTCCTGTTTTTTTGTTTTTCATCTTCCGCCGATAGCGGCTTTATCTTTGACGGTGATGTCGGCTTCTGCGACGGGGATTAATGTCTTTATTTTAGCGGCGAAATACCAGCTGTATAGAGAGCAGGTTGCGACGTCTTTATTGGTTTCGACGATTCTTTCTTTTGTTTCTTTTGCCGTTATTATTATGTTTTTTATATAAGCGATTGTTTGAAAATTGTTTCTGTAGCGAGAGGTGCTATGGGCTTGATGATTTTTAAAAAGAGTGGGAGGGAGACTGTCTTGATTCAATCAAGGTGAACTTTTCGTGGTGAGAAGTTTTTGATCTTGATAGTGTTCTCTGGGCAAGAGGTGATCCTTTGGTGAGATTTAAGCCCATGCCACCTTTGTGAAAGGCTTGTGTTTTTTAATATTATTGGTGATAGTGCCCCGAGTAAGTGGCGACCCCAACGGGATTCGAACCCGTGTTGCCGGCGTGAAAGGCCAGTGTCCTAGTCCTCTAGACGATGGGGTCTTAAAAGAATGTACTCTTTTTAATAATAGGTATTGTTGATAAAAGCAAGTGTTTTTTTAATGTGTATCAGGATTTTCTGTTGTTGCTTTTACGGTTTGTATGGAGTCGACAAAAGGTTTTAGGTAGTTTTCAAGTTTTTCCAGGGGAATAGAAAGCCGCCGCCGCCAGTTTGGATATTGTGTGCAGGTTGTTCCTGGAATATTGAGGGGATATTTTTCGGAAAAGAGATCATCAAGGTTAAGCAGCAGCATCGCAGAGGGGGTTTTCGCGAGAAAGCCATAGATAGCTTTGGAAAGAGAGCAATGGAGATGCGTACATTTATATTGGCATTCCGTGTAAATTTCTGATGATTCCATTTCATCGGAGAGATGTTTATCTTTCCGTGGGGGGCAGATGGTAAGATTCTGATCTCTCAGGGCGTTATAAAGCTGTTCTTTTTCGTTTTGCTGGTGGAGGTGTTCATTTTTGTAGGTGGTTTCGTTTGGCAGGAGCTGGATTTGTTTTTTTATGTGAATATTTTCGTTAGACCAGAAGCTGCACAAGGGGGGGAGATCGTGTGTTGTTGCTGTCGCTACAGAGAGGTGGGGGTAGCATTCGGGGCGTTTATATAATCCGCTTGGCCAGCGTTCAAAGAAAAGAACACGGTACGAGAGGATATTTTCATCCTGGAGTGTTTCTCGGAATCCTTCTGGGACATTTCCTAAGTCTTCGCTGATAACCATGCATTGGTTTCTGTGGCTTTCCAGGGCGAGAATTCCGAGGATGTCGTCAAAGGGGTAGGCGATATATGTTCCTTCTTTCGCTGTTTTTCCGTTAGGGATCCAGTAGAGTTGTTTAAAAGCCATGACATGGTCGATTCGCAGGGCGCCGAAGTAGTGCATATTTCTTTGGAGTGTTTCAATAAAGAGGGACCAATTTTTTTTCATGGCGTGGGGATTAACGGGAATGATGCCCCAATTTTGCCCTTCTATTGAGAAGGCGTCTGGCGGGGCTCCTATGACCATATCGTCCACCATGGTTTCTTGGTAGGCCCATGCGTCTGCGGCGTGTGTACTGACGCCGAGCGCGAGATCTCCATAGAGCCCTATGGTCATATCGCTGCAGCTTTTTTTGACATCTTCCAGTTGTTGCTGTGCGATCCATTGAAGCCATATATTAAAGAGGATCTGGTCAGCATGTTCTTTTTTAAAAGTGAGTATTTCGGGGGAGGCGGGATTTTGATAGTGTTCTGGCCATTCTTTCCAATGGTGTGTGTTGAGATGTTTACTGAGGGCGCAGAAAGTCGCCATGGAATCAAGGGCGTATTTTTGTGTTTCTGTAAATGCGCGGAAGTTTTCCTTCCGTTCCTGGGAGGCATTTTCGTTAAAACTCTGCCAGCAGGTTTGGAGAATAGGGAAGAGTGTATTAATTGTATCGGTATAGTTGATATGGGATGTTGGCTGAGAGAGATAGAAAGGCGAGGGTATATTTTCGTCCCACTCTGGCAGGCGTGTTGGATCAATATAGATTGGATTTAGAAAGAGTCGACTTGAGGTAAAGTAGGGGCTGCATTCTTCTGGTGTTTCTGGAAAGAGGAGATGAATAGGGTTGATACCGATGGTATCTGCGCCGAGGGATGCGCCTGTTTCGACAAGTTGTTTCAGGTGTGAGAAGTTTCCGATTTTGTTGTTATGCTCACTATTGAGGGTATAAAAGTGGCAGGAGAGTCCCCAGATCTGCTCTTTTTTTTTGACTTTTTCAGGGAGCCATGATTTTTCAGGAGCGATCACCAGCATCGCTGTTTTTTCGGGGTTGATTTCCGGTAGCGAAAAGTGATGATAGCCATAAGGAAGGGAATCGATAGGCAGAGGGAGGAATATTTTCAGGATATCCTTGTTATTATATGTAAGGGTTCCGAGGGTTTTTTGCTGATGAGGCGTGAAGGTTTGTGTTCGCGTCTCTCCATTTTCGAGGATGATTTTCCATTGCAGGTCTATAGTGTTTTTTTCCAGAGGGAGAGAGAGGGTGATTCCTTGCGGGCCTTTATTTTTTCGGATGACGAAGCTGGACGTGAAGGGAATTTCCCAAGAGTCTCTTTCGATCTGTTCAATTTTGTTATGGATGCTATTTTTATCGTAGGAGGAAACGTTAAAATGCCTGAGGACTTTTTCTAGCGTTTCTCGTGGAACCTGATAATGGTTTCCCATAATGTCCCAGAAGCTGTAGGAAATTCCAAGGAGTTGGCAGAGGTGATGGATCTTTTCGGAGGCGAGTATTGTTTTGTGGGAATCGTAAGGCATTTTTGCTCTTTCACAATTACAATAATGTATGAGACTCGTAGATTATATCGGTTTTATAGATAGTATATAGTATAATGGTTGATTTTGTATGATTTATTTTATATTTTTCTGTTTATATAGTCGCTGAAGTCATTTTTTTCTGGCAGGAATGTTTTATCTTCTAGGGTAGAGCTGCTGATAATGAGTTCTGCGGATGAGCGGTTTAAAGCGATGGGGATATTGTAGATAACAGCGAGGCGAATTAAGGCTTTGATATCGGAATCGTGAGGCTGTATGGACAGGCCGTCAACAAGGAAGATGATGAAATCGATTTCCCCGGAGGCGATTTTCACACCGATTTCCTGGTCGCCGCCTAAGGGGCCGCTTCGGACGATTTTCAGACTCAGATCCGAGGTTGATTCGGCAAGTTTCTTTCCGGTTGTCGCTGTGCACCAGATCGTATGGTTTTTAAGTTTATTAATATGTTTTAATGCCCATTCGATGGCGTCTTTTTTTCTAGCGTCATGAGCAACAAGAGCGATATTCATACTTTTTATCCATTCTTATCTTTATTGAAAGGGTAGAGGATTTTTTATATTTTTACTTTAGGGTTATTAAGAATATCCATCATTTCTGTCCACTCTCGTTGACTTAAGCCGCTTGTTTTCTGATCGATATTTTTCCCACCGAGCATCTGGCGCAGAACGGTAAGCTGCTGCGCGGAAAGTGAGGCGGCGTTGAGTCGGTAGTCCATAAAAGCCTCATAGGTTATTGGAAGCCATTGCTGCAAGATATCGAGCATGATCTCCGCGTAGACGCGAATTTCGTATTGCGCGTGAGGATCTGCGCGAAGCGAGAGAAAATGAAGCAGATTATGAAGGTCGATTTTCCAATACCATTGTGTATAGGTATTTAAAGTGAGGTTTGTTCTGGCGAGTTCGCGTGTTAAGCCTTCTCTTTCAGGATCGATGCGGTTTTGGTTATCGTCTTCATTAAGGAGTTCCCTATAATGTTGATAGCATTGTTCCGCGTCTTGTTTCAGTATTTTCAGGGCGTTTTGCGCGTCTTTTTCTGATAATATCTCGCCCCGTCCCTGACGGTTGCTTTGGGATTGAACGGTTAGCTGCTGAGGGGAGGGGAGATAATATTCTTTATCCAGCATGGAGTATCGAGCGGAATATTCGTTAATATTTGCGGTTCTGTGTCTGATCCATTGTCTCGCGACAAAAATAGGTAATTTAACATGGAATTTGATCTCACACATTTCAAAAGGGGTTGTGTGTCTGTGTCGCATCAGGTAGCGGATGAGCATTCTGTCGCTGCTGGGGCTTTTTGTTCCTTTTCCGTAAGAGACGCGTGCGGCCTGAACGATTGCGTTATCGTCTCCCATATAGTCGACTACACGGATGAATCCGTGATCTAAAACGGGGAATTCTTTATTGATAATGGCTTCGATTCCTGCCGAGGTCGCTCGTTTTGTCGGAACAGGAGGCGTAAGTTGAGTGGGGGGGGAATATTTTTCTTCTGGCACAACGGATCCTCCGAGAAACTGATGATTAAAGAGCCTCTGTTTTATAAGAGGCTGAAGGGTTTTATGGTTGTAATTGTCCCATTTTTAGGAATTTTTGACGACGGTGCTGCACGAGCTCTTCAGGAGAGAGCTGTTTTAGCTCAAGGAGAGCTTCATGGAGGGTATCTCCAATTCTTTGAATGGTTTTTTCGCTGTGGCGGTGAGCGCCCCCGGGATCTTCTGGTATAATGTCGTCGATAACATTAAGCTCAAGTAGATTTTGCGCTGTCATGCAAAGAGAGTTCGCGGCGTTTTTCGCCATTTTTCCGTTTCTCCAGAGGATGGAGGCGCATCCTTCAGGGGAGATGACAGAATAGATAGAATGTTCCAGCATGAAGATTTTATTGGCAGAGGCAATCGCGATAGCGCCGCCGGATCCACCTTCTCCGATGATTGTGCTGATGAAGGGGGTTTTTATACTCAGACATGTATCGATTGCTTTTGCGATGGCTTCGGCTTGTCCGCGGGATTCCGCGTCAATTCCTGGCCACGCGCCTGCGGTATCGACAAAAGAGAGAAGGGGAAGCTTGAAGCTCTCGGCCAGTCTCATAAGGCGTTGTGCTTTTCGGTATCCTTCTGGTTTAGCCATGCCGAAATTATGGTGGACTCTGCTTTCTGTAGAGGAGCCTTTTTCATGCCCGATAACGACAACAGACAGCCCTTTAAAGCGGCCGATTCCGCCGATGATTGCGGCGTCGTCTCCAAAGAGTCTATCGCCGGAGAGGGGTGTAAAATCGTCAATGAGCTCTTTTATATAGTCGGATGTATGAGGTCTGTTGACATGGCGTGCGATGAGTGTTTTATCCCAGGGAGAGAGCTTTCCATAGGTTTGAGATGTGAGTTTTTCCAGACGTTTTTCCAGGTTATTGATTTCTTCTGCGATATCCATTTCGCCTGTACCTGAAATATGACGGAGCTCGGCGATTTTTCCCTCAAGCTCAATAATGGGTTTTTCGAAATCAAGGACGTTTGACATTAATAAACCTTAAACCTTATTGTTTCTTAATCATGATTGAATAGTATATTACATATACTATCGTTAGTTATAAATGAAGGCAATAATTTTAGGAAAAATTTTCTTAGAGGGGATGAACTATTGTTGAGGGATTTTCGGATGAGGTCGCGTGCTGTTCTTTTTTCATGTATGTGTGGTGATTTTATTTTTCGTCTTGATAGAAGATTTCTTTGAGGATATCCCGCAGGATTCCGATTTGTAGCATAGAGAGTGTGCTGACGCTAACATTAGGATCTTTAAGCTCTCCGGTGATTTTCCAGTTGGCGGCGATAATTCCGGAAGAGCCCGTGATGATTTTTCCGATAAGGGGAATTCTCGCGAGGAGTGTATGGACCATATACATGGGGGCGATGATTCCTTTTATATCGATTAAATTGTTACGATAATCGATGATACCGGAGAATTTCCCTCCTATGGAGAAGCCGGAAAGAAGGGCCTTGTGAAGTTTTATGGCTTCTTCCTGCAGGAGAAAGTCTGATTCCATGGAATCAAAGAAGATTCTTCCCTCTCCGGAGAAAGCGTCGAAAATTCCGATAAGCGTGATAGCGTTGACGAGCTGCGCGATAAGGGGGGTTTCCAGCAGCTCGAAATTTTTCAAACTGGCATGCCCTTTAATAGAGGGATTTTGAGTTTTATGCTCAATAGTGCCTGTGACGGAGAGCCGTCCGTTTGTGATATTGTGATTATGCTGGAAAGCGTTTATAAGGTCGCCATAATTATCGATAGACAATGTGAAATCGCGTCCGTTTTTAATTTCTATATGTGTTATATTGTCGGGTGGGAGTGTAAAGCTGCTATTGAGGGTGTCGATAAAATGATCTTTATTCGTGAGTGTGAGCGCGAAGTCATTGAGGAGTCTGTCCTCAGAGATCCAAAGATTTTGGATAGAGAGGTCTAATGTGTTAATGAAGTTTATTTTTTGCAGTGCCGCGATAGGGGTCAAATAGACGGGGATTGAATCCTCATAAAATGTATGAGCTTTGGGTTGCGCGGCTCTAAGAAAGGAGAGGTCGAAGCTATTTCCGTGTATGCGAAGATTCCAGAGATTATCGTCTGCTCTTTGAAGGGAGAGGTCAAAGGAAGTTTTATCGCCAAGTGTCACCTGTTTGCTTTCGACATATTCGAGATTTTGCTGTTTGTCGAGTCGGGCGCTGCCGAGGACATTTAGGAAATTACCGACTGTTGCGGAAAAGTGAGGAATAACGGTGGATCCGTCTGGATTTCCAATCAGTTGGGCGCTGAGTAATCCTTTTGTATTCGGGGCTTTTTCGTAAGTGTTTGGAATAAAGGCGACATGTGATTTTTGCAGGTTTAATTCTATATCCGCCCGGCGGTTTTTATTTTTATCCTGCATTCCTGTAATGTTGATTCCGATGATACCGGAGAGTCGCTCGGGAGGAAGCAGGGATTCCAGAGCGAAGAGGTGTGTAAAGGTTTGCGCCTTCATTTCCATGGAGAGTTGAATGTCTGTTTTTCCTTGATCGATGACAGTAAGGAATGTAAAAGGTGTTTGATCGTTTTGTATTTCCCCTTCCATGTTGATGGAGGATTTTCCTGATATTATGCTGATAGAGGCGTCTGTTTTATGAATATTGATGGGTTTTTTGATAGCGGCTGTGGGTGTGATGCTTCCTTCTAGGTCAAAAAGGGATCCTGTAATATTCCATGAAAAGTCTTTTTGTTTTATATCGTAGGCTATAAAGACATTTCCCTGCCCGTTGCCTTGGGCTGTTTCTGTATTGATTCCGGTTGACGACAGGAGCTGTTTTAAGCCGACGTCTGTTAATTTCAGCAGATGCCCGGCGTTTCCTTGAAAGTTGACGTTCACTTCCATAAACTGAGGAGAGATATAAACGTAGCTTTCTTCCACGTTGACATTTTCGGAGAGAGCGTCTGTCACAATGGCGATGAAGTTATTTTTTGTAAAGGAGAGGTAACCGTTGGCGTGTGTGATCCATGGCCAGGGTTCTAGATATTGGAAGGTAAAGTCAGAAAATGTTGCTTTTCCCTCGAAATGGGACAATCGCGTTTTTTCATTGTTCTTTTTCATCAGGGAAAGGGAGAGGGAAAGCTTATCAACATTTCCGCTTTGTACATCTCTGAGGATCCAGGTACGTAAGTTATTTTTTATTTTTTCGGGCCATATATGATCAAGAGTAGCGAGATCAACGTTATAGGCGTCTATGGTCAGCCGGGAATATTGATGATCTTTTTCATGGGTGAAGTTCCCATGAATTTTCATAGTAACGTCTTGCAGGATTGTTTCCACATTTTTTATATCGGCGTATTTGTCTGTGAAATGGTAGGATATTTGTCCGCTTATGGAATTTACAAACCATTTGTGGCCAGGGAAAAAAGCAAGTTGCAGAGAGGTGTTTTTTCCAGGGTCAAGAACGATTCTGTCAAAATGGAGAGCATTTTCCTCAGGGTGCCAATATCCTTTAACGATGATAAAGTCTACGGGTATTAAAGGAGGCTCTAGCAAAGGAAAAAAGAGAGTTCCCTTGCTGCTGTAAAGTTCAAAAGACAGGAGTGGAGGATTGTTTTTCGGAAGAATGAGAGAGAATTTGCTTAAAATGGTCAAGTCACTTTTACTCAGGAGAGGAAAGTCATAATTTTTTTTATAAATAGCGGTATAAACTTCCTGCGAGATGTTTTTGAATTTCTCTGTGGAGAGACGCATGGAGGTTATGATGCTTGTTTTTTCCAGCGTATGATTGATAGCGATATTAGGCAGGGAAAAGAGTATCTCCTGATCTTTATTCTTAACTTGAATTGTCGCGTTTTGGACCTGTAGACTGTGGGGAAGGCGGTTATTGAACTGTGATTTCAGGCGATTGATTCTTTCGAGAAAAAGGTCCAGCTTTTTCTGCTGAGAGGGAGGGGGATGTTGTGTATTTTCCCGAGATGGAAAAAAGGAAGTGATCAGTTCTTTTGTCGAGGACGAGTCGATTGTCAATATGATGTTTGGCTGCGTTAAGAGAAGTTGTGAAAAAAAAGCAAGGGAGGAATCGTGGAGAGTGTCTTTATGGGTTTCTCTGAATTGTATGACTTTCCACCAGAGTGACAGCTCTATTTTCGCGACGGAAAGGGAGAAGAGCTCATCTTTGTGTGTATAGTGGAAATTATTGATAATGACGCTGGGTGTATAATGTTTATTTTTCCAGCGAATTGTTATCGTGTCGGCGTCCCATTCGCCATTGGGTAGGAAGAAATGCAAGGAAGGGATAAGCCAGTTTGCGGAAATGTCTTTTTGTGCGGAGACCCATAGGAAGGTTCCTAAAAGCAGAGAGGGAATCACAACGGTGAATAAAAATATAATCAGGCTATATTTTAGAAATTTTTTCATTAAACTGCTTTTTTAAAAGGGCATGTTTGTTTCAGTCGAATATGTTTATCATTTCATGACTTAATAAAATACTAAGGTGTAATATATTCATTATACCATAACAATAATCGTACCAATAAAATTTTGAGAAACCGAAAAATTTTTAAAGATCGCCCCAAGCGTTTTCAATATGCTGTATTTTCCAGGGGAAGGAGAAAAAAATCACATCGAATCTGACGGTGAGTTCGGGGGGATATTTTTTGTATTGCATATAAGATACGAGTGTGTTTTTGATGCGTTTTTTTTGTTGAAATGAGAGAGTATAGGGCAGATTTTTTTTATCCCGTCGTGTTTTTACTTCAACAGCGATCAAGCAATTATTATGGTGCGCGATAATATCGATTTCCCCAAAGGGGCTTTTCCAGTTTTGCGCGAGGATTTTCCAGCCTTTGTGTCGGAGATAGAGGCCGCTTATTTTTTCGGCTGTTTTTCCTTTAAGGTTTGCTAGGCGTTTTTTTGTGTATGAGCGGGTCATTTTGTGGAGGATGTTTTGATTTTCAGGGCTCTTTGATACAGTTCATGTACGCTGAGTCCGGATGTTTCGGCTATCATTTTCGCGGCGTTTTTGACGCCGAATGTTTTCATATATTCGGAGAGCTGAGCGTCGATATCTTTGAGGTTGAGGGGTTTTTGTGTGATTTTTGGAGAGAGCACCAGAGTAATTTCGCCTTTAATGGAGGGATATTTTTCATAATGTTTTATAGAGTTTTCCAATGTGTTTCTGTAGATATCCTCGTAATATTTTGTCATTTCTCTAGCGATAGCGATTTGGCTTTGAGGGTCAAAGGCGGTTTGCATATCGGCGAGGGTTTTCAGGAGTCTTTTTGGCGATTCAAAAAAGATAAGCGTTGCGTTGATCTGTTGGAAGCGTTGGAAGAATTTTTTTCGGGCTTCTTTTGTATGGGGGGGAAAGCCGGCGAAAAGAAACTGATCCGTGGGGAGAGCGGATAATGTAAGCGCTGCGATAGGAGCGGAGACGCCAGGGATGTGAAAGATAGGGATGCTGTTGTCGATACAGGCCTTAAGTAATTTAAGTCCGGGGTCGGAAATGGTTGGGGTTCCGGCGTCGGAAATAAGGGCGATAGTTTTTTTGTGTTTAAGAAGGGAGAGGATAGTTTTTCGTTGTTTTTCCGCGTTATGTTCGTGGTAGGGGGCGAGTTTTTTTTCGATGGCGTATGCGGAGAGGAGTTTCCGGCTGACTCTTGTATCCTCACAGAAGATCATATCGCATTTTTCGAGTGTTTTTAAAGCCCGCAGAGTTATATCTTCTAGGTTTCCAATGGGCGTTGCGATCAGGTAAAGGCCATAAGAAAGAGAGGTATGGGGCTTATCGGAAGAATTTATCTTGTTTATTTTATTTATTTGAGGCATATTTATTCTAACTTAGATCAGGGAATAGAGCGCGCCGCGTATGAGAAAGTTCAGGTTTTACATATTTTTTCAGTAGTATAGCAAGGAAAGTGGGAAGATGGCAAGGAAGGTAAAATTTTCGTGCTTACTGAGGGCGGTATTTTTAAGTATTGTTTTATTTTTTGCGGGCTGTGTATCCAAGGATGTTGCGCCGCCGCCGGAGATTAAGGTTACTCCTCTTGAGCCAAAGGTTGAGCCTCCTCAGAAAAAAGCGGGAACAATCGGTGTTTTGCTACCGTTGAGTGGACGGTTTGAAATGATAGGGAATTCGATGCAAAAGGCGGTTCATATGGCTGTTTTTGACTATGCCTCGGATATAATCAAGATTCAGGTTTATGATACGGGTAGCACGGCGAGGGGGGCGGAACGTGCGGCTATGCAGGCTCTTTCTGAGGGAGCGTCGGTTCTTGTGGGTCCGTTGACGATGGAAGAAACCCATGTAGTCGGGCGGAGAGCTCTTTCAAAAAGCGTTCCTGTTATTTCATTTTCCAATGATTTGGACGCGCTTTCTGAAAATGTTTTTATTACGGGTTATTTGCCGGAGATGGAGATTGACGCCGTTGTGAATTACGCGTCTAAGCGAGGGCTTTATCATTATGTGGCTTTTATACCGAATAATCAGTTTGGGCATCGCGCCGCGCAGGCTTTTCAATATTCTGTTGAGAGAAACCATGACTATCTTGTGGGGATTGTTTTTTATGAACCGGATGGTAGTGATATGGCGCAGGCGGCGAGGCAGCTGATAGACTTAGAGCCGTTTGACGCGTTGTTAATAGGGGATTATGATCATCAGCGAACGATATTGGCGGCGGCGTATGCCTCGTCGGAAATAACGGATCCGACAGAAGTGCAGGCGCTGGGAGTCAGCTCTTGGAGCGTGGAAGGATTTGGTCGAGAAGTTTTATTGAATGGTTCTTGGTTTGCGGATGTGAATCCTGTCGCGCGGGAGGAGTTTTCTTTAAGATATATGGATATTTATGAGGAGGAACCTCATCGTTTAGCATTGTTGGCGTATAGCGGTATTGGTTATACAAGCGAGTTGCTTTCCATGCGGGTTATAAAGGAATCGGATGATGTCGCGGGGTATGTTTTTCGCACAGGGGGAGCGGACGATTTTTATTCATTGCAGAGCAATGGCACGGTTGAGCGCCATTTAGTGATTATGGAGGCGGGCTTAGGGCTTCCTGTGGTTATAGAGCATGAAATAACAAAGCCGATTTTTCAAAATTATGGTTTTTATTGATTTTTAGATTTGTTTCAGAGTAAACAGGGTTATAGAAATATTCTATTAATAGCGTCATTGTATTGAAGCGTTTAGTTTTGAGAGTAATTATTGAAGATTTGTCGTTAAAATAAAGGTAGGAAGTTGTATGTTAGAGCGAATTCGAAAAAAGATGGCATCATTTTTTGTCAAGATTATTTTGTTTGTCCTTATCGCTAGTTTTGCGTTATGGGGGATTACGGATGTTTTGACGGGGCGGACAAGCTCTAATATTGTTGCGTCTGTTGGTGAGTATGATATTTCTCTTCAGCGTCTTGAGAATAACTTCCGCACAGTGGCGAATCGAGCGGGCTATAGTGAACTAAACTCTGAGAATATAAGTGTTATTATGCGCCAGGCGTTATTTGATGATGTTATTCGCGCGTTATTTTCCCAAGGGGCTTTAGATTTAGGGGTTTCTGTCAGTGATGATATTCTTCGCCAGGCGTTGCTTCAGATGGTGGAGTTTCATGATGAGAACGGTCGTTTTAGCAAAGCTATTTTTGAGGCGCTTTTATATCAGGGGGGTATGACGGAGACGGAATATTTCAGCGCTCTTCGACAGCAGATAGAAATAGAGATGTTTTCCAAACCGTTAAGTAGGGGGATGCTTGTTCCTGACAGGGTCGTCAACGCGTTGCACGGGTACGCGAACAAGCGTATTACGGCTTCTTATATCATGGTTTCTCCGGATGAGATGGATCTTCCGGCGATTGATGATGAGGCGTTATTGTCGTGGTATGAGGAAAATCCTGAATTATATATGACTCAGGAATATCGTTCTTTTGATGTTATTTCTTTTTCTTTTGAGGAAATTTCAAAAATGATGGAGATTTCCGAAGAGGCTCTTGTGGAGGTTTACGAGAATGATCCGATTCAGTATTTTATTCCTGTACGTCGTGTTTTTACGCGCTATTTGTTTAATACGGAAAAAGAGGCGCGAGAAGGACTGGAGCGATTGCGGATTGATGAAGAGGCTCTTTTTGACAATGCGATGATTCATCAACTTTTGCCTTTGAGAGAAACGGAGCTTTCGGATGATATCGGAGAGGAGGTGTTTCTGTTGGGGATTGGCGAGTTTTCTTCTGTTTTAGAGACGCCGGTTGGATGGGTTATTATGCGTTATGACGAGGAAATAGAGGAACGACAGGTTCTTTTTGAGGAAGCGCGTGATGGTATTTTAACGACATTACGCTTAGAGGCTGCGGATGATTATATTTATGACGATCTGATGCCCTCGGTGGAGAATTTTCTTTCTGCTGGTATGCCTTTTTCGGAGATTGCGGACGATCTCGATATTTCTTTATTGAGTTTTCGGGTTGATAGCAGGGGATATTTAGAGAATGGCGAGGGGCCGGAAGAGTTTGTTGATAGGGGATTGTTCCCTGTTGTGGAATCTGTTTTTGCTTTGCCGGAAGAGGGAGAGCATACGGATCTTATGTTTATTGAGGAGAATTCTCTTTGGTATTCGGTTTATCTTCAAGATATAGAGCCTGCGGAACTGTTAGTGTTTGAGGATGTTCAGGAGCGTGTTCAGGAGGATTATACGGTTTTTTTACGTCGCAAGATGGCGAAAGAGGCTGCGGATGATTTTTCCGTACAGTTAAAGGAAGGGGAGATTTTACAGAAAAATGGATCGCCTGTTGTATGGAGTACGGTAGAATTTACGCGTTTTGATAGTACGGATGTTCCTTTTGACAATAATTTACTGCAGCGTATTTTTACGTTTGGCGCTGTTGATGAGATTTTACGGGGGCGGACAAAAGAGGAAGAAGAGGCTGTTTTGGTTATTGAGCGTTCTGTTGACGCGCTGGAAAGTGATTTTCCGGAAAGGCGTGCTGAAATCAAGGATAATTTACAAGGTGAATATGTAAGTCGCCTAGAATACTATCTCCGTAGAATTCTTGAGGAGAAGCATCCGATTGATATTCGGGAAGAGCGCATGCAGCAGCTTGTTGATCTGTATACGCCTCAGGAGGAATAGTTGAAAAAAAAGTGCGATTATTTAAGATAGTATTTACTAAGTTGTTTTAAAGTATATATTTACTTGAATATGTGTAATATTGTGTATTGTTTAGATACTCATATATTAGAATTATATTAGAATTAGACGATTAAAATGAAAATGTTGTATTTTTACGATAAAAAGTTTTACTTTTGTAAATATTTATTGTACAAGAGAAAGTTAAAGAGATATAAAGAAAAATATACACGCGTATTGATGTTATATAAATCAGGTATGATTATAGTGTGACATATCGCGATACTACGATGTATCACAGTATTAAATTTTTTGTATATTTTGACGTTTAGAAAGAGTTTAGGTAAGGTATTTTAAATGGGTCATAAGGTTAATAAAATGGAAAAAAGAAATTTACTTATAAGTGGGGTATGCTCCGTTTTAGTATTGTTACTGCCTTTTAGTAGCTATAGTGAAACACTTGAGGAAGCTGTTCAGATAGCGTTAGAAACGTCTCCGGAAATTTTAGAGGGCGTACAAAACGCTCGCGCTATTGAAAAAGAGCTAGATCAATCCTTAGGACGGTTCTTGCCGACTGTGGATGTGAGTCTGACGACAGGATATGAAACGACATACGATGAGAGGCAAGGTGCTGATGATCGTTGGCGTAGCAGGGCATCCACTGTGATTCGTCAAAATCTCTTTGACGGAGGAGAGCGTTCAGGTGATTTGATGCGTCAGGGAGCACGGGTAGATTCTACGAATATTAATATTGTAGAGCGTTCAGAATTTGTCGCTCTTGATGTTATTCAGGCTTATCTTGACATATTGAAAAACCAGGAACTTATCACTCTTGGGGAGGCTAATGTTAAGATCCATGAGCGTATTTTAGGAGAAGTTGAAAGTCGTGTTCAGGCCGAGTTTACAGGACAGGGTGATTTATACCAGGCGCGTTCACGTCTGGTTAATGCGCGTGCGGCGGTTGTGGAGTTTTATCAATCTTTAGAGGCCAGCGCGATTGTGTATGAGCGTATTGTTGGTATAGAGCCTGCGGCTTTGCGGTTACCTATATTTGAAAATGCTCTTTTGCCAGGAACTTTAGATAATTTGGTTGATTTAATTCACTCATCAAATCCGACGGTTTTATTACAGGGGGCGACTTTAGATATGTTGCGTGCGGATCTTTATGGTTCGTCTGCGAATTTTTATCCGACACTTGATTTTGAGCTTCGGGGAAGCATAGACCATCACGCGTCTCGTACACGTGATACAGAGCGTGATACATCTGCGATGCTTGTCAGTAACTGGAACCTGTATAATGGTGGTATTGACAGCGCAGGACGCAGTAAGGCGCGCCATCAGTTCTCTCAAGGGATGGAAAGCTATAATGCGGCTCTTCGTTCGGCAGAGGAACAAGGACGTCAGACATGGGATACGATCGGTAGAACGGAAGAGCTGCTTGCTATTTTGTTCAAGGAAATTGATTACAAAAGAAATGTTGTTCGTATTTACCGTGAGGAATTTAATTTAGGGAGCCGTGATTTGTTGGATCTCTTAGATTCTGAAAATGATTATTTTTCAGCGAGAACACGTCATATCATCACCTATTATCAAAACTTGTTCGCTAAGTATAAAGTACTTGCTATAACGGGTCAGCTGACGGAAGCTCTTGGTGTAGAGACATTGGCTGGTGATATAGAGGCGGCTCGTTTAGAGCATGGTGTTGCGCAAAACTAAAAATTAAGACAATAGTTTTAATAATGATGTCGCATTGATGAAAAAGCCGCTGGGTTAGGCGGCTTTTTTTGCTAATTAATTTAATAAGGTAGAATTATGCTTAGGAAAATTATGATAACAGCGTTAATTGTTATGGCTGCTATATATTGGAAGGAACCACTTTTAGCGTTTGCCACGATGATTTTTGAAGGATTTAGCTTGTCGATTTTTTCTGGCTAGTTTCCGTATCAAAGGATGTTATTTAGGTTCTTTCTCTTGTTTAAGGGAGCGTTTTTTTAGCTCGCGAGGAGAGTTTCCCAGTAGGGAGCGTTTGTTAGCCCACGAGGGGGATTGTTTTTAAGAAGAGATAGTTTTTCGCTGAGGGAAATCGTTTAGAAATTGAAAGGCGCCCCTGATATCAGGGGCGCTTTTTTGTTTTTAGAAGAAGATATCGTCTATGGGGGAGAGAGGAATATTCAGGGCGTTCGCGACGGCTTGGTGATAGACTTTTCCTTGGAAGATATTTAGCCCGTTACGAAGGTGCGCGTTATGTTTCATGGCTTCTTTCCACCCTTCGGAGGCAAGGGTGAGCGTATAGGGCAGGGTTGCGTTTTCCAATGCTTTTGCTGATGTCAAGGGGACGGCGCCGGGCATATTGGCGACGCAATAATGGATAATATTATCGACTATGTAGGTTGGGTCGCTATGTGTTGTTGGCCGGGAGGTTTCAAAGCATCCTCCTTGATCTATGGAGACGTCTACTAAGGTGGCGCGTGGTTTCATTTCAGAGAGCATATCTTTTGTTATGAGGGAGGGGGCTTTATCACCTGCGATCAAGACGGCTCCGATGACTGCGTCAGCTTGTTGTATATAGTGGTCAATAGCGGCTTGGGTTGAGTAGATGGTATTAATTCGGTTATTAAAATGTTCTGAGACTGTTCGTAATGTTGTGATATTTTTATCTATAACGGTTACATTCCCACCGAGCCCCATAGCCATTTGTGCGGCGTTAAAGCCGACAACGCCTCCTCCGAGAATGACGATATGGGCGGGTTCGACGCCTGGGACGCCACCGATGAGTGTTCCGCGTCCTCCTTTTGCTTTTTCTAGGCAGCTTGCGGCGGCTTGTATGGACATTCTTCCTGCGATTTCTGACATGGGGGCTAGAAGGGGCAGGCGTCCGAAGTCGTCTGTAACGGTTTCAAAAGCGATACAAATTGCTTTACTTTCTTGTAATTCGTATGCTTGCTCCTGATCGGCGGCGAGATGCAAGTAGGCGAACAGAATCTGTTCAGAGTGCAGCATTTTTCTTTCTTGAGCCAGTGGTTCTTTTACTTTGATGATCATTTTAGCGTTTGTGAAGATGTCCTGAGCTGTTTTTACAATTTCAGCGCCGGCATTTTCGTAATCGTCGTCTGTAAAGTTGCATCCGATTCCGGCGTTGGATTGTACAATAACCTGGTGGCCTTCAAGAATCAGTTCTTGGACTCCCAGGGGTGTTAATCCTACGCGGAATTCGTCATTTTTTATTTCTGTTGGAACGCCGATAAGCATTTTTTTCTCCTTATTGTAGCTGTTTATTTTGTTGTGTTTATTTTATTATTCAGTGGATAAACTTATTGATTGTCTTGCTTTATATAGAGTGTGGCGCGGTGGTGCAGTCCTGGAAAAGCGGGTATATCGTGGGTAATAATGTATGTTGGGATTGTTTTTGTTAGGGATGTGAATCGTCCTTTGAATTCGAAGCGGCTTCGAAATCCGCTTTTGAGAAAAAGGGGAAGGATTTTAGGGATGATTCCTCCTGCGATAAAGATGCCTCTTTTGGCCATTACGGAGATAGCGAGGTTTGAGGAGAGGGTTCCCAACATATTGCAGAAAATGTTGATTGTCTCAAGGGCGATAGGGCAGGAGGATTCCAAGGCTGCCTGTGTAATTTCTAGGGGGGTTTTATACTGTTCATCTGTCTGGTGGATAGAGCATAACGCCTGATAGATATTAGAAATTCCCTGTCCGGAGATAAAGCGTTCTGCTGAGGCGTGTTGATACTGTTGTCGCACCTTATGTACAACAGCGTCTTCTTGTTCGTTCATGGAGGGGAGAGTAGCGTGTCCGCCTTCGGAGGGGATTGGAAGGTAGTTTCCATTTTGATCTTTTATAACGAGTGAGACGCCAAGACCTGTTCCTGGTCCTAGGACGGCGGCGGGAGCGTTTATATCGGGCTCTCCTGCTCCGACTTGGATGCAGTCGTCGGGTTGCAGGTGTGGAAGAGAGAGCGCGATTGCGCTAAAGTCGTTGAGCACGTCGAAAGTTTTGAAATTAAATTCTTTTTGAACAGCGTTTATGGAGAAGTTCCAGGAAAGGTTTGTTAAGTTGACCTCATCGCTTTTAACGGGTCCTGCGACATCGATGACAGCATAGCGAGGTGGAGCGTATTCCTGCAGAAGTGGGACTGCGTTTTGAAGGACATGTCGTATGGCCGCGTTGATGTCAGGATAGTCTTTGCAGCGTAGATTTTGGAGGCCGAAAATTCCTTCTTCTGGTGTAGAGAAGGCAAACCGACCGTTTGTTCCACCAATGTCTGCGATAAGGGCGCATTTTTTTTTCATTATTGACCTCCCGATTGTAGAAATGCAGTTTATATATTATAGCAGAAATAATTTGCGACATCATAGAATAAATTGCGTTAAAGCACACTATAGTTAAGGTATAAACCTCATGGTTTACAGGAGAGGTACAGAGGGGGGGATACAGGTGAGAAAATATAAAGAGAGAGCGGTTTTATGTCAGTGGAAAATGGTTATGAAGTGTGCTCTTCTGTTGGTTTTACGATAAGGCTCATGAAGACAGAATCGATCCATTGGTTCATTTTGTAGCCTGCTTGAGGGATGGTGCCGATTTTTTGAAATCCTTCTTTTTCATGGAGGCGAATGGAGCCGATATTATCGCTGCCGCCGATGACGGCGATTATCTGCCGGATATTTTTTTCCCGGCAGTGGAGAATAAGTTGTTTAAGGAGAAGAGAGCCGATTCCTTTTCCTATGTGTTGAGGGTGGATATAGATTGAATCCTCAATACAGTATCGCCATGCGCTTCGTTGTCGGAAGGGTGTTGCGTATGCGAATCCGCAGATTTTTTGTTGATTTTCGGCGACAAGCCAGGGGAGTTTTTGCGCCTGTACATTTTCCCATCGCTGGCGCATTGTTTTGCTATCTGGGGGAATTTCCTCAAAGGTTGCGATGCCATGCTCTACATGCCAAGCGTAAAGGGCGGTAATTTCTTTTATATCTTGCTTATGAGCGCTTCGAATAATCATGGTGATGAAGTCCCATAGCGATTTGTATATTTCTCTTTATATAGATGGGTTTGGGACAACAGGAGTTTGAATTGATTTGAAAAAAACGCCCTGCTCTTTAATAGTGTGGGAAGAGCAGGGGGGAGTTTTATGTCGAAGGGCATAATGAGGAAATATTATAGGCTATATATGTAATATAATTGTTTTTGAAAATAGCGGGGTCGATTTCCCAAAAATTATCGTCTTCCGATATGTAGGATACATTTTTTTCTGTAAATGTATATTGTGGAGACGCGAAGGTTGCGGCTATATTTTTATAATCGACATAATCCATTATTTTTTCGATGGAATAGAGGCTTTCTATTTCTAAGATTTCATCTAGGTTTGGAAAAATGTCCGAGATATTTTCCGCGGTCTTAATTGTTTGAAAGGTTCCGTTTATGGTTTCTTCCCATTGTGTTTCGCGTGCTATCTGGTCGAAATAGGAATAATGTTCTATATATCCTTTTTTTGAAAGTACAAGTCCTACATGATTATATTGTGCTATCGGCAATGTTTCATCCTGTAGTTTTTTTCCTCCGAGAGTTGTTTGATATACGCTCAATAAGGAAAGTAGGGAGGATGAGTCTGTTTCTTCTTTAGAGGAGGGTGCTACAAAGATAAAGGATTCTTTCTGAGTCATCTGATAATGGTAGGGGGAAAGATTCTGGAAAGGGGGCTTAGGGGAGGCTTGTTTTTCCAGAATTAAATTCCCGCCTTTATCATAAAGAAATGAATGAACTGTGCTTTCTGATGAGAGTTCATATGAAATGATAAAATTTTGCTCTTCCTTGTCGTGAAGGGGGAGGGTTTTAAATTTGAGTGTATTTGATTGAGGCAGCTGGGCGACAGAGAAAATCTCAGCGTAGCATTGATGAATGCGGTCCCATGTTAAGAGGGCGTCATTTTCATCATTAAGGGTAATGCCGATGAGTTCCTGTAGGTTTTCCGAGCTGTTTGAGACAGGTTGCAACCATGTTACGAGAAGGTTATTGTCATCGAGGTTCGCAAGGGAGATCTTACTTGGCTCTGGTTGATTTTGGGTAAGGATGAGCGAATCATAGCAGGTGCCTGCGTTATTGTAGTAGTGCAGGCAAAGCGTGTAGCTTTTTTCTTTTGAAGAGAGATTCTCTTCAAACCAAAGAGCGATGGCGTATCCTCCTTCAGTGAGCCCTATGGCTGTAATATTGTATACGGAGTTGGTATCAACATGGAGAACTTTGGACGAAAAAGGAGAAATAATTGATCCGATATCACTATAATAGTGGATACCGATTCCTTTTTCATGGTGCCACGCGACAATGAATCCTCCGTCAAAGAGGGGGGCGAGGGAGAAGTCATTGCGCGTGATTGGAGCTTTGCTGCAAATTTTATCCAAGAGATAAATTTTTCCATCTTGCGTGAAGTACGCGCCTTGCAATGTTGGATGGAAGTTTCTGCCTGTATACCAGACAGCGACATAGTCGTTATTCTTGAGCTGTTTGATTGAAAAGGAATCAGATTCTGTGTCAAATCCTTTTAAAGGAAAGCGGGCAGGCAAACTGATAGCGTCCATATTATTAAAATCTTGTTTATACAGGAAAGCTGTTTTTTCGTTCTCCTCAGCGGCAACCCAAAAGATAGTGCAGCTACTGCCTCCGTGGGGAACGATATGAAAATTGTGCGCTTTTTTTACCGGATACGGAAACATAGGGAGTGCCTTTACAAAAGGTGGATTTATGTTATTGTGTACCTCTGCCATGATTGTGGACTTTCTTTAAAAAATTTGAATGTGCGATTCTGATATTTTTTTATTTAGAAAACTACTATATTCAAGAAAGTGATAATTTTTTTTTAAATTGATTAATTATTAGACTTTAGAGTACAATTTTTTTGCTTATAGAGGCAAATCACATTTATGTGAAGTAAGGTATTTTAAAAAGAGAACTATCAAAATGCAGAGGAATTTAGCCAATATTGAGGCTATGTTTTTTTATGACGAAGCGCCATTTTTTGTCAATTCCCTTAGAGATACCGATTCTACTTGTTGTGTCAAAGGGGGGATTTAAATTTGTTTCCGCTAGGAAAAAAGAGGGGTTTTTTGTTATATTGATGGCGTTATGGTCGGAAGTGATTCCTAGGTGTCGGCAGAGTTTTCCAGGGCCGTCAAGATGGACAGTGGGTATTTTTTCTGTGCTTTCTGTTGTGACGAGGAGTCCTCGGATAAGCACGGCGGCGGGGTAATTTTTCGGCTCGGTTACGATATTGAGGCAGTAATACATTCCATATATCATATAAATGTAGGCATGTCCGGGATTGCCATACATGATCTCGGTTCGTTTTGTTTTTCCAGCGCGCGCGTGGCATGCGGGGTCTGTTTCTCCGCAGTAGGCTTCTGTTTCTGTGATGATTCCTGTCATTGTGTTAAAACGCAGGGCTTTTCCTAGGAGATTTTTGGCGACTTCAACGGTTGGCTGGCGAAAAAAATGCTCGTTGAGGCGATTATGGATATATATTTTTATGGTCATAGAGAGAGATATTCGCGATGTGTGGTTATTTTTAGTAACTGGTTTAATCATATAAGAGTTTTTTTTCAATTTCAACTTTGTTGGTCGGTAGTTATGTTGCTGTCGTTAGCGTGGGGACATTATTCTGTGAGCAATAGGTTGCTGTATTTTTGGAAAGCTGTTATTTTTATTGTGAGTGATTATTATTGGAAGGAGTTGCCAGAGGTATGGATGAGGCGTCGTCTTTTTGTTTTCAGGCGTATGGTGATGGTGGTTTTCGGATTGGCGAGACGGTTCACAAAGGGTCTTTATTGCTGATGGGGGGCGTGTGTTATTCTTGGGATGTTTCTTGTGGAGAGGCTATTTCGGAGGATAATTTAAAGAAGATTCTGACGGCGGATTTATCGCCGGAGCTTTTGCTGATAGGGTGTGGGGCTGTTTTTTTGCCGATGCCACGAGAGCTTTTATCGGTTATTCGAGGGGTTTATCATCTTCCTGTGGAGTGGATGGATACGGGCGCGGCGTGTCGCGCGTGGAATCTTTTGGCTTTGGAAGGTCGGCGTGTCGCGGGGGCGTTTATTGCGTGTTTATGAGGATTGTGTGGTAAAGAGGCAAGGTATTTTCGTAGCAGGAACGGGGACGGATGTTGGCAAGACAGTTGCGTGCGCTTGGCTTATGTTGCATATGAGAAAAGTGGCGTATTGGAAGCCTGTGCAGAGCGGCTGTTGCGAGGGGCCGATTGATTGTGATACTGTGCGTTCTCTTACGAATTTTGAGAAGGATCGTTTTTATGAGTCTCTTTATTGTCTGAAGGCTCCGTTATCGCCGCATGAGGCGGCGGCTCGTGAAGGTGTTGAGATTCTTGAGGAGACGCTTATTTTACCGGAAAGCTCGAAATGTTTAATTGTAGAGGGGGCAGGGGGTCTTATGGTTCCTTTGAACGATCATTTTTTGATGGTTGATTTAATTCAGCGGTTGAATTTGCCGGTGATTCTTGTTTGCTCGGGTGTTTTAGGGACGATTAATCATACGCTGTTATCGCTTGAGGCTTTAAGAAACAGAGGCTTGAGTGTTATGGGGGTTATTATATGTGGTTCTGTTCCCTCTCATACTGTGGAGGCGATCGGTTTTTATGGAAAAGTATCTATTTTAGGGATTATTGACAGGCTGGAGACGTTGGATCGCGACTCTCTTTTGAGAATCGCACCTTATAGCGATCTGGCGTATGAAGGAGGGTAATAATGAGTCATATTCTTGATGGGGACAGGCGGTATGTTTGGCATCCGTTTACACAGCATGAGACGGAACGTTCTCCGATTGTGATCTCTCGTGCTAAGGGCGCATGTCTTTATGATGAGAGCGGGAAGGAGTATATTGATATTATTTCTTCTTGGTGGACCTGTATTCATGGTCATAGCCATGCGGATCTTAACAGGGCGCTGAGGGAACAGGCGGAGAGGTTTCCGCATATTCTTTTCGCGGGTTTTACTCATGAGAAAGCTGTTGAGCTCTCGCGTTCATTGACAGGTATGTTGCCTGGGGGGCGATTTCAGCGTGTCTTTTTTTCTGATAATGGCTCAACGGCGGTTGAGGTCGCGCTGAAGATGTGCTGGCAGTATTGGAACAACCGGGGTTATGAGGAGAAGAGTGTTTTTTTAGCGTTTGAGGGGGGGTATCATGGGGATACGCTCGGAGCGATGTCTGTTAGTCGAGGCAGTCGTTTTTTCTCGATTTTTGATGATGTTATGTGCCCTGTGAGGCTGTTGCCTTGGCCGTCTTGGTTTGAGGGATGCGAGGATATTGAGGCGCTGGAGCGGCGTTCTTTGGATCTGTTTTATCGCAGGATTGAGGAAGAGAAAGGAAAGGTCGCGGCGATTATTTTGGAGCCGTTGCTTCAGGGCGCGGGAGGAATGCGAATGTGCCGGCCTGAATTTTTATCAAAGCTGGTATCGGCGGCGCATGAGGCGGGGATTTTGGTTGTTTTTGATGAAGTGGCTGTTGGTTTTGGTCGAACGGGGCGTTTGTTCGCGTGTGAATATAGTGATTTCGCGCCGGATATTGTTTGTTTTTCAAAAGGGCTGACAGCGGGTTATATGCCCATGTCTGTCACGGTAACGACGGAGGAGATTTTTTCTACCTTTTTAGGAGGGTCGTTTTCTCGCGCTTTGGCGCATGGTCATTCTTTTACGGCGAATCCTCTGGCGTGCGCGGTCGCTGTTGAGTCGCTGGCCTTGTTTGAGCGAGAGAAAACACTGAGTAAAATCGCTACGATCGAGCGAAAGCATCGAGCGTTTCTACGGCGGCTTTCGGCGTATCCTATGGTGTGTCATGGGCGTGTTTTAGGAACGGTTCTGGCGTTTGATCTTGTTTTTCCAAAGGAGCAGGGCGGCTATAAATCGGCTATGGCGGAGAAGTTGCGAGACTGGTATTTGCGAGAGGGATTTAATATTCGTCCTCTTGGGAACACGATTTATTTTATGCCTCCTTATTGTATTACAGAGCCGCAGCTTGAGCGGTCTTATGAGGCGGTTTTAGAATCGTTGCGTATATTTTTATCCTGATGGTAGTTCCATAATAGTGGGAAAATACGGAGGCGTATTGAGAATATTTTGAAAGTTGGCACTGGTATTTTTTTAAAAAATGGTGTATATATTATATGTAAGGTATAGTTATGCGCTTAATGACACAGGAGATATTTCGTAATGAGTGATCATATTAAAATTGAAGAGTTAAAAACACGGCATCAAGAGTTAGAAGCTCAGTTAGAAGCCTTAATTTCGTCCCCGACGTATGATGACATTCAGATAGCGGAAATTAAGAAAGAGAAGCTGCTTATCAAAGATGAGCTAGCATCATTGGAATCGTAAATAATTAGCGATAATTTATTATTTTATCTTAAAAAAGATATACAGGCTTGCGGGCTTGTATATCTTTTTTTTGTTTTCGGGTTTTTAAGCTAGAGCGCATAGATGAGGATAATTTTTAAAACGATAAATCCGGCGATTCCGGCGAGGGTATCGTCGAACATGACGCCAAAGCCTTTTTTGAGTCTTTTATCAGCGAGATTGATGGGCCATGGTTTCAGGATATCAAACGCTCTGAAGAGAGCGAATGCCGCGAGGTATGCTAGAAAGAGGGGAAAGGCGGAAAGGGAAGGCGGGATAGCGAGGATTGTGATCGCCTGTCCGGCGACCTCATCGATGACGATATAGCCGGGATCATGTTGTTTTAGTCGATTCATGACATAATCGGAGACGGCTATTCCGATTATGAAGGTTACGACAGCGAAGAGGGCGAGGGCTGTATTGCCGAAAAGGATCTGTATTGCGAGGCAGAAAGGCAGGGCTGCGATAGTGCCGCATGTTCCGGGGGCTTTGGGCGCGCGTCCACTATAAAACCATGTTGCGAGCATGAAAGACAGTTTATAGAGGCCGGATTGTTTTTCCGGGTGGGGAAATTTCTGGCGTTGCATTGTGTATTTCCTGTTATTATGTTTGTGTATCCGACGAGTATACTAGCTGTTTATTAGGCCATATTGCTGTATTTGTAAAGCCAATAGTTCATGATTATTGAAAATGGCTGTTTTCTGAGATAAAAGCCTGCAGTTTTTCCGAGAGTGTTTTTTCCATGAGTGTGGGTGTGTGTCCGGCTCCAGGGACGGTATAATGGTTGGTTGCTGGGTTGATCTGGCGCATTTTTTGGAAGGACTGCTGTGTGAATAGGTTGGATTTTTCTCCTCGGACAAGAAATGTTGGAATTTGCCGTAGGCTTTTGAAAAATTGCGGAAGGGAGGCGCTGACGCTTTTATCTTTCAGAGGAGCGATAATTTTAGGGTCCCAGAGGGGGTATATTTTTCCGTCTTGATGTTTTTTCCATACCATTTTCGCGTGGCTTTCCCATTGTTCTTCTGTAAGATTCTCAAAAGAGGGCATTAATTTTTTCATATAGGCGGATGCCTGTTTCCAGTTGGTGACGGGCTGTACTTTTTCCAGTAGGGAGAAGAGAGTGTGGATTTCGTGTTTATTTTGGAAGATGCTGCTATCGTTTAGGATGACGGCTGAGAGCACTTGTGGTTTTAGGGTGGCGATTCCCATGGCGAGCAGGCCGCCGAGGGATGTTCCGACGGCGATACAATGGTGTGTATTGGTGAGTCTGAGGATATCGAGTATATCCCCGAGCGTATGTATTGGATCATAGTCTTTTGAGCTGTGGCTCCATTCGGATTGTCCGCGCCCGCGATAATCTGGGCAGAGGATTCGATGGTACGCTTGGTAATGTCGGGCAAATTTATCGAAATCCTGAGCGTTACGGCTGAGTCCTGGCAGGCATAGGATTGTCATGATATTTTTTTTGATGGGGAGATAGTCTCTAAAGAAGAGTCTCATTCCGTTTTTTGCTGTGAATTTTTTTTCCTGATAGGAAATGTAAGGGTTGATAGTCATGGTTTATGATTTCAATCTAGGGAGGTTATATTGATTTTAAAGAGTGTACAGGAATATGAGTGTGTTATTGAAATAATTTTTCGTTAATGAAAAAATCTGTTGATGATTTTTTCTGAGTTTAGTAGATTGGGAAGAAAGAAAGTCGTATGGGAGAGTCCATATGGCTATTTTTATTGGAATTAAAGAAGTGCCTACCAAAAAATGTTGCTTTTGATATGAATGACAGAAGTCAATTGTTATGTGTATGGAGATTTTTTAACGGGCTTTTTGCAAAGAGAGTTCACTGTCAAGTAGCGTGTTTTTTGAGGGAAGTTTTACAGAGAGACTGCAAGGAGAGAAAGCCTTGCGGTTTTTTTTTATTTTTTTTGTCACGGTTTTAAAGCATAGGATCTATTTATTTTAGGAGCTGTTATGGATATACGTATTTTTGTTGAGAAGAGGGCGGGTTTTGACAATGAGGCGGCTCGTCTGTTCAATGAGATATGTGAGGTTTTATCGATAGCGGCGTTAGATTCTGTTTGTATTTTCCAGTGTTATGATATTTTCAATCTTCCGGAGAAGAATTTTCAGGAAGCGGTTGGTGAGGTTTTTTCTGATTCGGTGACGGATATTGTTCATGAGTCTTTTCCGGCTGAAGAGGGGACTTATATAGCGGTGGAATTTTTGCCGGGTCATTTTGATCAGCGCGCGGATTCGGCAGAGCAGTGTTTGATGTTATTGTCGGACGACAACAGGGATGTTTGTGTCAGGAGTGGTAAGGTTTTTGTTTTTGGTGGTTCTGTATCGTTAGAGTCGCTTAAGAAGATAGAGTCCTATCTTGTTAATCCGCTGGAGATGCGTGTGAAGGATTTATCGGTTTTAGAGCGGGAGCCCTCTCAGGATGCGGCTCCTGTTTGTGTTTATGAGGGGTTTACAGCGCTTGATGAAGGGGGGATAGAGGATTTTCATAAAAGCCATGGTTTGGCGATGAGTGTTGAGGATTTGCGGTTTATACAGTCGTATTTTCAGAAGGAGGAGGGGCGGGATCCTACAGAGACGGAAGTGAAGGTTTTGGATACTTACTGGTCGGATCATTGCCGTCATACGACGTTTGAGACTTCTTTGACGGATATTATTTTTCCTCAGGGTTCTTTTGGGCATGTTATGGAGGAGGCGTTTGCGGGATATTTGCGGAGTCGTTTGTATGTTTACGGAGAGTCGGTTTCTCAGGAGGAGCGCCCTTACTGTTTAATGGATATGGCGACGATTTTATGCAAGGAATATCAGAAGAGTGGTGATGCTAAGGATTTAGATATTTCCGAGGAGGTCAATGCCTGTTCGATTTTCCGGGATGTTGACAGGGATGGTGTGTTGGAGCGCTGGTTATTGATGTTTAAGAATGAGACTCACAATCATCCGACAGAGATAGAGCCTTTTGGGGGAGCGTCGACTTGTATTGGCGGGGCGATTCGGGATCCTTTATCGGGTCGTTCTTTTGTTTATCAGGCGATGCGTGTAACGGGGTGTGGTGATCCTTTTCAGTCTATTGAGGAGACGTTGCCGGGGAAGTTGCCGCAACGGAAGATCACCCGTGAGGCGGCGCATGGTTATTCTTCTTATGGGAATCAGATAGGGCTTGCGACCACGCATGTTTCAGAGATTTATGATGAGGGCTATACAGCCAAGCGGATGGAGATCGGTGCGGTGGTTGGTGCGGCTCCGGCGTCGCATATTGTTCGAGCGCGCCCTATTGCTGGGGATGTTGTTCTTTTGGTTGGCGGCCGGACGGGGCGGGATGGCTGTGGTGGAGCGACGGGGTCTTCCAAGGAGCATGATTCGTCCTCTTTATCGGTTTGCGCCGCGGAGGTTCAGAAAGGAAATGCGCCGGAAGAAAGGAAGCTTCAGCGTCTTTTCAGGCGTTCTGACGCGGCGTCTTTGATCAAGCGTTGTAATGATTTTGGCGCGGGGGGTGTTTCTGTTGCGGTTGGTGAGTTGAGTTCTGGTCTTGAGATTGATTTGGATTCTATTTTAGTGAAGTATGATGGTCTGAGTGGGACAGAGCTTGCGATCTCGGAATCTCAGGAACGGATGGCCGTTGTGGTCGCTCCTTGTGATGCGGCGACATTTATGGCTATAGCGGGAGAAGAGAATCTGGAGGTTGTTCAGATTGCGTCTGTAACGGATCGGAATCGTTTGGTGATGCGTTGGCGTGGAGAGATGATTGTTGATCTTTCCCGTGCTTTTTTGGATACTCATGGTGTTCGCCGCGTGATGAATGTTGTTATAGAGGAGCCGTCTTTTAAGGCGCCTTTTAAGGCGTTATATCCGGGGGAGGATTTTAGGGTACGTTATTTCTCGATGCTTTCTTCGTTGAATGTCTGTTGTCAGAAGGGGCTTGTTGAGATGTTTGATGCGACGATTGGCGCGACGACGGTTTTGATGCCTTTTGGGGGAAAGTATCAACGGACGCCTGAGGAGGGATCTGTTCAGAAGTTTCCTTTGCAGGAGGGCGAGACCAATACGGCGTCTGTAATGAGCTGGGGGTATAATCCGGTTATTTCAAGCTGGTCGCCGTTTCATGGGGGTATTTATGCGGTCATTGAGGCGTTGGCGAAGATAGCGGCTATGGGAGCAGACTGGCGTGATGTTCGTTTTTCCTGTCAGGAATATTTCAGAAAGCTGGAAGAGGATCCTTTAGCGTGGGGGCAGCCTGTTGCCGCTTTATTGGGGGCTCAGGAAGCGATGCGCCGTTTTAAATTACCGGCGATTGGCGGTAAGGATAGCATGAGTGGGACTTTTAAAGATAAGCATGTTCCGCCGACGCTTGTTGCTTTTGCGGTCACGACGATGGATGTGCGTCATACAGTCTCGTCATCTTTTAAGAAGGCGGGGAGTTATCTTTATTTGATTTCTCATCGGGCGGATGGGAATTTCATGCCGGATACGGAATGTTTGAAGGCTAATTTTACGTTTTTGCACCAGGCGGCTTGTGAGGGGAAGATTCTTTCGGCGATGAGTTTGAAATACGGGGGTGTTGCGGCGGCTTTATCGAAGATGGGTTTTGGCAATGGTATTGGTTTTTCTGTGGTTTATGATAAAGAGGATTTACTGTCATTAAATTATGGGAGTATTATTGTTGAGGTCTCGTCTCCTTTAGAGTATGCGCATGCGGTTTATCTTGGGAAGACGGAGGATTCTGGCGTATTTGTGTTTAACGGTGTTTCTGTTTCTCTTTTGGAGGCGTCTGACAGGTGGCTTGGGGTTCTTGACAGTGTTTTTCCGCGGCAGGCTTCTGGTTCGGCTCAAGCGTATCCTTTGCGTCTTTATCGAGGTAAGGGGCGCTCTTACACGGGGGAGAAATTTGCTCGGCCGCATGTTTTGCTTCCTTTTTTCCCGGGGACGAATTGTGAGTATGATAGTGCGCGGATTTTTCGGCGTGCAGGGGCTGTGGTGGATGTTTTGCCTTTTTTGAATATATCGGAGAGTAGTATCAGCGCATCTATTGATTCTCTTGTTCAGGGTTTGTTGAATGCGCAGGTATTTATGCTTCCGGGGGGATTTTCTGCGGGGGATGAGCCTGAAGGGGCTGGAAAATTTATTGTTGCGGTTTTAATGAACAGGTCTGTGCGAGAGGCGCTGGAGCGATTTTTAGAGAGGGATGGTTTAATTTTAGGGATTTGCAATGGTTTTCAGGCGCTTTTAAAGAGCGGTCTTTTGCCGTATGGGTGTGTTGGTGGTGAGATGTTGAGCGAAGCGAGCGTGCGGGCATCTGCTCTTGATCTTCCTTATGGTGCTGCTGGTGGGGCGACATTGACGTATAACAGGATTGGCCGGCATGTTTCTATGATGTCTTCTGTGAAGGTTGTTTCTGGTTTATCGCCGTGGTTTTCCTCGGAGAATTTTGAGAAAGTTTATCAGACGCCCATGTCTCATGGCGAGGGTTGTTTTATGGCGTGTGAGTCTGTTATTGAGTCGCTTTTTTCTCATGGTCAGGTTGCGACTCAATATGTTGATTTTGCGGGTTTCCCTACATCGGATGGTCAGTTTAATCCTAACGGTTCTGTTTATGGGATAGAGGGGATTACATCTTTGGATGGTCGTATTTTAGGTAAAATGGGTCATGTTGAGCGTTATGATTCAACACTATACAAAAATATTGAAGGAGAGACATGTTTGGATATTTTTTCCAATGCGGTTCGTTATTTCAGTTAGTTTTTGAAAGGATAGGAAAATTATGAAAGCGGCGATTATTTTTGGCAGTCGTTCGGATAAGGAGAAGATGCAAGGAGCGGCGTTATGCTTGCGTGCGTTTGATATTGATTTTGAGGCGCATATTTTATCGGCGCATCGTGTTCCGGAGCATCTTGCAAAGACGCTGGAGGCTTTGGAGGCTGGTGGCGTTGAGGTCATTATAGCGGGAGCGGGTTTAGCGGCGCATCTTCCGGGTGTTATTGCTTCGAAAACGATCTTGCCTGTTATTGGTGTTCCGATTTCGGCGTCTTTGGATGGTATGGATTCATTATTGTCGATTGTTCAGATGCCCAAGTCAATTCCTGTTGCGACGGTAGGGATTGATAATTCGTACAATGCGGGTATGTTGGCTGTTCAGATTTTAGCTGTGAAATACCCGTCTCTTTCGGAGCGGTTGCGGGGGTTTCGCCAGGAGATGAAAGATCAGTTTATTAAGGATAATGCGACGGGTGTTGTGTTTTAATTGAGAGTGTTTATAGAGAGAAAGGAATAAAGAATGGAAAAGCAAGGTCTTTTGTACGAGGGGAAAGCAAAGAAAATTTACGCGACGGAGGATCCTTCTCTTGTTGTGATTTATTATAAGGATGATACGACGGCTGGGAATGGAGAGAAGAAGGAAGTTATTGAAAAGAAGGGTATTTTAAATAACAGTATTGCGTCGATATTTTTTGAGCGGTTGGAAAAGTGTGGTATTCGGACGCATTTTCAGAAAAAGTTAAACGATCGTGAGCAATTGTGTGAAAAGACGGATATTTTTTTACTGGAGGTTATTGTCCGTAATGTTATCGCAGGTTCGATGGCGCGTCGTTTAGGGATTACGGAGGGGGAAGTTCCTTCTTGTACGATTTTGGAGATTTGTTATAAGAATGATGATTTTCATGATCCGCTTATTAACGATTACCATGCGGTTGCCTTAGGGCTTGCGAGTCATGAGGAGCTGGAGGAAATTTATGGAGTCGCGAGAAAAATCAATGATTTATTAAAGGCGGCGCTTGACGAGCGGGGGATTGTCCTGGTTGATTTTAAAGTTGAGTTTGGCAAAAATGAGAGAGGGGAGATTGTTTTAGCGGATGAGATTAGCCCGGATACGTGTCGTTTTTGGGATAAGCAGACTGGCAAGAAGCTTGACAAGGATGTTTTTCGCCGGGATCTTGGAAGTTTGGAAGAGGCGTATCTGGAAGTTTTAAAGAGACTGAACCAAGAAAGCTGAAATAGAGAATGAATCCATTATATAAACGTGATATTGACGACAAGCCTCAGGAGGCTTGTGGTGTTTTGGGAATTTATTTTCCGGAGGATAGGGAAGATTTATCCATATTGGCCAGTTACGCTCTTTATGCTTTGCAGCATCGTGGTCAGGAGAGCACGGGAATCAGTATTTCCAAAGAGGGACGTATAGAGACCCGTAAGGGGATGGGACTTGTTTCGGAAGTTTTCACACCGGAAATGCTTGAGGGGTTGCGGGGAAATTGTGTTATTGGGCATACGCGTTACGCGACGACGGGGGATTCTCATCTTAAGAATGCGCAGCCGTTGCAATCAACGTGCAATCTTGGGGATATAGCGATTGCGCATAACGGGAATTTAACCAACAACCGGATGATGCGGGAGCTTCTTGAGGCGGGTCAAAAAGTCTTTGAGACCACGACGGATACGGAGGTTTTGCTTCATCTTATCAGTCGGAAGATTGATGTTAATCTGCAGCATGCTTTACGGGATGCGGCGTCTTGTGCCGTTGGTGCTTTTGCGTTGACGATTTTAGTGAACGATCAGCTGATAGGGATTCGGGATCCTTATGGTATTCGTCCTTTATGCCTTGGCAAGACTGATAATGGCGGTTATGTTTTGGTATCGGAATCCTGTGCGCTGGACGCTGTCGGGGCGACTTTTGTCAGGGATGTTCTTCCTGGGGAGATTGTCATTATTGATAAAAACGGTGTGCAGTCTATTATTTACTCGGAGCTTTCGAATAAGGCGTTATGTTCGTTTGAGCATATTTATTTTGCGCGTCCGGATTCTATTGTTGATGGTTTAAGCACGTATGAGATGCGGTTTCGTGCTGGTCGGAAGCTTTGGGAGCAGGCGGAAGTTGATGCGGATATGATTGTTGGGATTCCGGATTCGGGCGTTACGGCGGCGACGGGTTATGCTCATGCCAGTAATATACCGTTTGTTGCGGCGCTTGTGAAGAATCGGTATATTGGCCGCACGTTTATCAAACCGTCTCAAATCTTGCGGGAGCAGGCTGTTCATGTGAAGTTTAATGTTGTTCGTTCGCTTGTTATGGACAAGCGTGTTATTTTAATTGATGATTCTCTGGTACGTGGGACGACGAGCCGCACGATTGTTCGTCTATTTCGCCAGGCGGGAGCACGAGAGGTTCATTTTCGTTCTGCGTCTCCGATGATTCCGCATCCGTGTTATTTTGGGGTTGATATTGCGCGTCGTCGAGAGCTTGTTGCCTCTTCTTTGACGAAGGAGAAGATCTGCGAGAAGATTGAGGCGGATTCGCTTGATTTTCTTTCTATAGAGAATCTTTTTGATGTTTTGGGAGGGGAGTCCTGTTGCTATGGTTGTTTTACGGGATGTTATCCTTTGTATGTTCCTGTAGAGGAGGAAAAAGCGCATGAATAAGGGTGATAGAACATTATCTTACGCTCAATCTGGTGTTGATAAGGAGGAGGGGTATCGTTCTGTTTCTCTGATAAAGGAATGTGTGGAGCGAACGCATAACGCGTCAGTTTTGGGGTCGCTAGGAAGTTTTGGCGGTTTATATGCTTTAGGGTCTTACAGGGAGCCTGTTTTGGTTTCGGGAACGGATGGTGTCGGGACGAAGTTGAAGCTTGCTTTTGCGCTTGATATTTATAATACGGTTGGTATTGATTGTGTCGCGATGTGTGTCAATGATATTTTGTGTCATGGTGCCAGGCCTTTATTTTTTCTGGATTATCTTGCGTGTGGCAAGTTAGAGGCGGAAAAAGCGGCGCAATTGGTAGAGGGAATTGCGCGGGGATGTGAGCTTTCCAGCGCGGCGCTTATCGGTGGGGAGACGGCTGAGATGCCGGGATTTTATCAGGATGGTGAGTATGATATTGCGGGATTTTCTGTTGGGGTTGTAGAGAGGGGGCGATTAATTACGCCGGATTTAATTTGTGAGGGGGATATTTTAATAGGGTTGGGCTCTTCAGGTGTTCACAGCAATGGATTTTCGCTTGTTCGCCGTCTTGTGTCGAATCTTGACACGATGATTGACGGGCGTTCTGTAGGGGAGAGTCTTTTGGAGCCGACGCGTATTTATGTTCAGTCTGTTCTCACGATTTTAGAGGAATTTTCGGTTCATGGTCTGGCGCATATTACGGGGGGGGGATTGTTTGAGAATGTTCCTCGGATGCTGCCGGCGGGTATGGAGGCTGTGGTTGATCGATCGGCGATAGATGTTCCGGAGATATTTTCATTTTTGCAGTCGCTTGGTGTTGAAAAGGAGGAGATGTGGGGTACGTTTAACATGGGTACGGGGTTTGTTCTCGCGGTTTCCGCTGAAGAGAGCGAGGCGGTTTGCGCGCGTTTATTATCTTGTGGAGAAAAGGCGTATATTATGGGTTCAGTTCGTCGGGGGAATCAGGGATTATGTTTAAAATAGCGGTATTGGTTTCCGGAGGGGGAACAAATCTTCAGAATCTTATTGATCGTGTGAAGAGTGGACGGTTATCTGTTCAGATAGAGTATGTGATTGCCGATCGGTTTTGTCATGGGCTGGAGCGTGCGGAGTCGTATGGTATTGAGGCTCTTTTGTTGGATCGTCGTTTTTTAAAGGATCGGTTATCCTCGTCGATTCACACTGTTTTAAAGGGGCAGGTTGACTGTATTGTTTTAGCGGGTTTTCTATCGATATTGGATCGTGAGTTTGTGGATCGCTGGCGGGGACGGATTATCAATATTCACCCTTCTTTACTGCCGGCGTATGGTGGTCGTGGCATGTATGGGCATCATATTCACAAGGCGGTTCTTGCGGCCGGGGAGAAACAGAGTGGCTGCAGTGTTCATTATGTGGAGAAGGATATTGATCAGGGTGAGGTTATTTTACAGCGTAAGGTTCCGGTATTGGAAGAAGATACAGTGGAGACACTTCAGCGGAGAGTTTTAGCGGAGGAGTATGAGGCGCTTGCTGAGGCGGTTGAGATTTTACGAAAGCAATTTTCGAAAGGAGAAGAAGACAGATGAAGCGCGCGTTGATATCGGTTTATAATAAGGATGGGATTCTACCGTTATGTCGTTTTTTGTCAAAGCGAGGTGTGGAGCTTGTTTCGACTGGGGGGACATATCATTTTTTACAGGAGCGGGGTCTTTCTGTGACGGAAGTGTCTCATATTACGCATGCTGATGAGATGTTGGGGGGGCGTGTAAAGACGCTTCATCCTGTTATTCATGGGGGAATATTGGCTGTTCGTGATAATTTTACTCATATGGAGACTTTAAAGCAGCGGAATATTGCGCCGATTGATTATGTTATTGTGAATTTATATCCTTTTTTTGACAAGGTTCAGGAGGTGGGTCTTTCTTTTGAGGAGACGATAGAGTTTATTGATATCGGTGGTCCGTCGATGCTTCGTTCTGCGGCGAAGAATTTCCGAGATGTTGTTGTTCTTTCTGATACGGCGGATTATGAATCGGTTATGGCGGAGATGGAAAACGGTGATGTTTCAGTAGAGACGCGTCGTCGTTTAGCGGGGAAGGTTTTTAATTTAACGGCGGCGTATGACGCGGCGATTTCTGATTTTTTACTCGATGGGGACAAGGGGGTACGTCCGCCTTATCTTTCTGTTTCTTATCGAAGGGCGATGGAGTTGCGTTATGGGGAGAATCCGCATCAGTCGGCGGCTTATTATGTTGCGACGGCGCGATCGGGCGCGATGCGAGATTTTGAGCAGCTTCATGGGAAAGAGCTTTCTTTTAACAATTTGCGGGATATGGATATGGCTTGGCAGGTTGTTAATGAGTTTAAGGAGACTGTTTGTTGCGCGGTGAAGCATTCGACGCCGTGTGGAGCGGCTCGTGGCGAGGATGTTTTTGAGGCGTATAAGAAGGCATACGCGTGTGATTCTGTTTCTATATTTGGTGGGATTGTCGCGTTTAATCGCCCTGTTGATGGTCGGACGGCCCAGCAGGCGGCTTCGATTTTTCTGGAAGTGGTTATTGCGCCGGATTTTACGCCTGAGGCGTTGGATATTTTAAAGAGGAAAAAAGATTTGCGGCTGGTTCGTTGTTCTGTCGCGCCGCTGGGCAGTCAGGAGATTATAACGGTTGATGGTGGTCTTTTGGTTCAGGAGAGGGACGCTGATATTTTGGAGCAGTGGAATGTTGTTACCAAGGAGCCTATTCAGGAGGAGTTGCGGGACGATCTTTTATTTGCGATGAAGCTTGTGAAGCATGTAAAGTCTAATGCGATTGTTGTTGTGCGTGATGGGATGGCTGTTGGTGTTGGGGGAGGTCAGACGAATCGTATCTGGGCGGCCCAGCAGGCGATAGAGCGCGGAGGGGATTGTCAGGGAGCTGTTTTGGCTTCGGATGCGTTTTTTCCGTTTCGGGATGTTGTGGACGCGGCGGCGGCGGCGGGTATTTCCGCGATTATTCAGCCGGGGGGATCTATTCGTGATAAGGAAGCCATAGAGGCGTGTGATGAGTATGGTATTGCGATGATTTTTACGGCAGTGCGTCATTTTAAGCATTAAGAGGGGTGTATAGTTTTGTTTTATTGATATGTTTCAGGGCATATTGGTAAAGAAAGGAAGGGGATAATGAAGCTTTTAATTATTGGTTCTGGTGGTCGGGAGCATGCTTTGGCGTGTAAGTTTTCAGAGAACCGCCTCGTTCAGAAAATTTATGTTTCACCGGGCAACGCCGGAACGGCGCGTCTTGAGAAGGGGGAGAATGTTTCCTTAGGGACAATAGAGGATTATTGTTCATTTGCGCAATCTTATGGTATTGATTTAACGTTTGTGGGATCGGAGGAGTTATTGGTCGCGGGGATTGTGGATAGTTTTCGCGAGCGGGGGCTACGTATATTTGGTCCTGACAGGCGTGCCGCGCTGCTTGAGGGGAGCAAAATTTACGCGAAGACATTTATGCGCAAGTATGGCATTCGCTCGGCGCGTTCTGAGAGTTTTTCTGATAAGGCGTGTGCTTTGGCGTATTTAGAGGAGGTTTCTTATCCTGTTGTTATCAAGGCGGATGGATTAGCGGCTGGCAAGGGTGTTTTGATTTGCGCCTCGCAGCAGGAGGCTTCTTTGGCGGTTTTGGATATGATGGAGAGAGGTGTCTTTCAGGAGGCGGGGAAGCACGTTCTTATAGAGGAGTATCTGGAAGGTTATGAGGCGTCGGTTCTTTCTGTGACGGATTCGCGTGTTATTCTTCCTTTTTTGTCGGCGAAGGATCATAAGAAAATTGGTGTTGGGGAGACGGGTCTTAACACGGGTGGGATGGGTGTTATTGTTCCCAATCCGTTTGTGACGGAGTCTGTCTGGCTTGATTTTATGGATAATATTTTATCACCGACATTAGCGGGTATAAAGGCAGAGGGGTTTGATTTTTCAGGGGTTGTTTTTTTTGGTTTGATGATAACGAGTCGGGGTGTTTATTTATTGGAGTATAATATGCGGATGGGTGATCCGGAGACTCAGGCTGTATTGCCGTTAATGGAGAGTGATTTTCTTGATGTTGTTGAAGCGTCGATGGAGCTTCGTTTATCGTCATTTGATTTACGGTGGCGTTCTGGTTTTTCCTGTTGTGTTGTTGCTTCTTCTGGGGGGTATCCTGGTTCGTATGAGGTAGGGAAGCGTATTTTAGGGGTGGATTCTGTTTCTGGTGCGGATGTTTTTATAGCGGGAGCGCGAGAGGAGCGGGGGCATCTTGTGACGTCTGGGGGACGTGTTTTAAATCTTGTTTCTACGGGGAGTACGTTGCGGTCTGCGAAGGATTCTGTTTATGATAATTTAAAGCGGGTTTATTTTGAGTCGATGTATTTCCGTGAGGATATTGGCTGTTGATTAAAGGAGTATAGGAAAAAATGAAAATTCAAGAATCATTAGCGTTTGATGATATTTTGCTGGAGCCGTCTTATTCGGCGGTTATTCCGTCTCAGGTTTGTTTAAAGACAAGTTTAACGAAGGCGATAAACTTATCGGTTCCTTTTTTGTCGGCGGCGATGGATACGGTTACGGAATACCAGATGGCGATTTCCATGGCGCAAAATGGTGGGATGGGTGTTATTCACAAGAATATGACGATAGAGGAGCAGGCTTTACATGTTCGTCGTGTCAAACGTTATGAGGCGGGGCGCGTTTACGAGGCTCTTTTTGTGTCTCCGGATCAGACAGTTGGTGAGATTAAGCGGATGGCGTCGGCGCATCATTTTTCTTCTTTTCCTGTTGTGCAGGAGGATCGTCGTCTTATTGGGATTGTGACGGGTAGGGACATTCGTTTTGTGCAGGATGAGTCTCTTTTAGTTTCGGCAGTTATGACAAAGCATGAGTCTGATCGGCCGCTTGTGACGGTTTCGCCGGATGTTACGCGTGATGAGATTGTGGATCTTTTGGGCCGTCATCGTATAGAGAAGCTTTTGATTGTCGATGATAATTTTTGTTGTTTAGGGTTAATAACGGCGAAAGACTTAGAGAGGGAGAGGAATTTTCCGCACGCGTGTCGTGATGAGCATGGGCGTTTACGGGTCGGGGCGGCGATTGGCACGGCGACTGAATCGTACAAGCGGGCAGAGGCGTTATTGCGTGAAGGGGCGGATGTAATTTTTATTGATACGGCGCATGGTCATTCGCAGGGTGTTTTGGATATTGTGCAGGCGTTGCGTTTATCGTATCCGCGTATTGATATTGTTGCGGGAAATATTGCGACGGCGGCTGCTGCTGAAGCGTTGATAGAGGCGGGCGCTGATGCTGTGAAGGTTGGTATTGGCCCGGGGTCTATCTGCACGACTCGAATCATTGCGGGTGTTGGTATTCCGCAGTTATCGGCGGTATTAGAGACGGTTTTTTACTGTCGGAAGAGAGGGATTCCTGTGATTGCGGATGGAGGGATTAAATATTCCGGAGATGTTTCAAAGGCCATCGCGGCGGGTGCGTCTTGTGTGATGATAGGGTCTTTGTTTGCGGGGACAGATGAATCGCCTGGGAAGATTTTTTCCTATGAGGGGCGGACATATAAGTCTTATCGCGGCATGGGATCGGCGGGCGCGATGTCGAAAGGGTCGGCGGATCGTTATATGCAGGATGACAAGGGGGCCAATGAGAAATTTGTCCCAGAAGGGGTTGAGGGGCGTGTTCCGTATAAAGGATCGGTTCATGATGTGTTATATCAGCTTTGTGGCGGCTTGCGTTCCGCGATGGGATATACGGGCAATGCGACTATTGAGAAGATGCAGACAGGTTGTCGTTTTCGGAAGATTACGAACGCGGGTCTTCAGGAAAGCCATGTCCATGATATCACAGTCACAAAGGAAACCTCAAACTATCGGCAGTAGGGGTTATCTGGTATATTTTCTTAAAGGCGGTGTGTATATCCACGTGTAGAAGCTCTGGCGTTTGCGGATATATTTTTTTGATGAGCCGGTTAATAGTCTTCGAATCGCCCGATATTTTTGATAAGCTGGTCGCTTATGCTGGGTGTATTTCCGAGGGTGGGCGTTTCATTTTTGTTAAGGGGGATATCGTTTCTCGCTTTTTCGAGTCCTGTAACGGTAACGTCAGAGACAAAGCCGTTATGATTGAAGATGATGGTTACGATTTTCCGATGAGTGGTACTGGGAGAGAAGAAAGCGACGGTTTTTGTTTTTTCGCCGAAATAGTACCATATGGGCTCTTCAAAGTTTGATACTGTTGTTGGTGTTCCCATCAGTTTTAAAATATCATGTTGTGTATGTTGACCGATGATGATTTCGTCTAGGGTGTCGGGGTCTATAATCTGCCCATGAATAGAATTTTGCGCGATTTTATTGCTGCATGACGCTATTATGGGAAGTGTCGTGAGGATAAGGAATATTTTTACGCTATGGGGTAATATTTTCATTTTGAGTTTTCAAAATCCTTTACAATTCGGTTATTTTGTGTGGTTTACATGTGGTGAAAGGCGGTATAAAAGACCTTTTTAGCCAATCATAGAGAAAATTATTTTCAATTTCAATTTTTTTTAGAAGGTTATTTATCCTCCTTGAAGGTTTGGCTTACGTTTTGACCGACGATGACGGTGATTGCTTTTTTGGGTTTTATATAGGCTTGGATCGTTTTGTTCATGTCTTCTATGGTTATATTCTGGATATGAATATTTCGGTTTGCGATCCATTCTTTGTCGTATCCATCGTATTGCCAGGAGGAGAGCCACTCTGCGATTGTGTTTGTTGAATCGAATTGGAGGGCCCAGTTTCCGACTGCCCATTTTTTAATATCGCGGAGTTGTTGTTCTTTGACGCCATTTTTTTGTGTTTGTTCTAGGGACCATTGCCATATATCGAGTGTTTCTAGTGCTTTTTGTATATCGGTTCCGGTTTGTGTCACCATGAGGGAGCTTTTCTTCAAGGCGTGTATGTATGAGTATATGGAGTATGCGAGTCCTCTTTTTTCTCTGATTTCGTCACCGAGTATGGAGAGCATGGAGTGTCCGCCGATTATTTGTGTCATGAGCCATGCGGTATAGAAGTCGTCGTCTTTGATATTGGATACGGGTAATATTGTAAGGATTGTGGCTTGTGGTGAAGGGTGGTCGATGAGAAATTTCTGGCCTTCGAATCGATCTTTTGGGGGTTTAATATCTGGGAGGGGTGTTTTTTCCTGTAGGTCTTTAAATGTTTTATCGATGAGGGTTATGGTTTCTTCTTTAGAGATTGCGCCGCTGATTCCTATAAAGAGGTTATTTTTTGTGAAGATGGCGTTTGCCATATTTCGGAGGTCTTCTGGTGTTATGGTTGTTATGGTTTCCTGTATACTGAGCGCAGGGGATCTGTATGGGTGGTTTTTATAGAATTCCATGAGGAATTTATCATAAGCGATTGTTGAGGGTCGTTCTTTTTCAATACGTTCGCTAGCGATGAGGAGTTGTTGCATGCGTTTGATGGCGTCGAGGTCAAAGCGGGGTTGTGTTAAGGCGAGTCTAAGGAGTTCAAAGGCTTTTTCCTTTCGGTCCTGCAGGGTCATGAGAGAGAGGGAGAAGCTTTCTGTTCCTGCATGTGCATAGAATCTTATAGAGAGGTCTTCAAGGATTTGCTGGAAGGCTTTTGCGTTCATGTCTCCTGCGCCTTCATTGATCATTGCGGCGAGCAGTTTATTGAGGCCATTTTTTCCTGTTGGGTCGTATGCGATTCCGCCGCGGGATCGTATAGAGAGGGCGATGAGGGGGTTGGTATGGTCTTCAACAAGCCAGACTTTAAATCCCATGGGGGTTTCAAATTCTTGTATATCCATGGCATGGAGGGTTGTTGCCGAGGCAAGGAGTAAGAAGCTGATTATGAAGAAGTGTTTTAGAGGGAAAGCATTCATAGTTTTTCCATTCATTGGTTTATTGAGCGGTTTTTAAGAGATTTCCAATAGTGGAGTCGTTTTGTAATTTCTCTTTCGAAGCCGCGCTCTTTGGGTGTATAGAGAGATATTTTCGAGAGGGTTTCGGGGAGGCAGTTTTGCCCGCTATAGGCTGTATCTGTATTATGTTCATAGATATAATTTTTTCCGTATTCCATAGATTTCATGAGTTTTGTTGGTGCGTTGAGGATATTTTTGGGTGGCATGAGGGCGCCGTTTTCCTGTGCGATTTTTTTTGCGTTTTTTTCTGCCAGATAGAGGCTGTTGGATTTTGGTGCTGTTGCGAGATAAACGATGGCTTGTATGATGCTGAGGTTTCCTTCTGGGCTTCCGAGTCGTTCGAAGCTTTGCCATGCGGCGATGGTTTGTGGCATGGCTTGTGGGTCTGCCATACCGATATCTTCTGAGGCGAAGCGGACGAGTCGGCGTGCGATATAGTTCATATCTTCTCCGCCTTCTACCATTCGTGCGAACCAGTAGAGTGCGGCGTTGACGTCGGAAGCGCGCAAGGATTTATGCAGTGCGCTGATCAGGTTATAATGGTTATCTTGCCCTTTATCGTAGAGGGGGGCGCGTTTTTGCACAAGGGAGACGAGTTGCTCGGGGGTGATGTGTTTTTCGTTGGGTTCATGAGCAATGATTTCGACCATATTGAGAAGATATCGCCCATCACCGTCGGCCATATTCAAGAGGGTTTCGCGCGCTTGTTCAGTGAGGGGAAATGTTTTTTGGAAGATATGCTCAGCGCGTAGAAGGAGGGTTTCCAGCGCTTTTTTCTCCAGTGGGAAAAGAGGAAGAGTCTGGCATCTAGATAGTAGGGCGTTATTAAGGGCGAAGGAAGGATTTTCGGTTGTCGCGCCGATGAGAGTGACGGTTCCGTTTTCGACATTAGGGAGAAGGCAGTCCTGTTGGCTTCGATTAAAGCGGTGTATTTCATCGATAAAGAGGAGAGTTTTAATGCCGTTTTGCTGTCGTGTATGGGCGTTGTTGAAATGCTGTTTGAGTTCTGTAACGCCGGACAGGACGGCGGAGAGAGGTTGAAAATGCAATCCACATGTGTTGGCGAGCAGGCGTGCGATTGTTGTTTTTCCGCTTCCTGGGGGTCCCCAGAGAATGAGGGAGTGCATATGGTTGGCGTTTTTCATTTTTGTGAGGATGCCCGAAGGTCCTAAAAGATGCTCTTGCCCAACGATATTACGCAGGCATGTTGGGCGCATTCTGTCAGCGAGGGGGGCATTTTCTTTAGGGGTGAAAAGAGTTTCTACCATAGGTTAAGTGTATATTTTTTTTCATCTCTTTGCAAAAGAATTTTCCATTGTTTTGTGCTTTTTGGGAGAGTTTTCAGGAGGGATTCCATTTGCTGTGTTGTTGTTATATCATGTTCGTTTATTTTCAGGATGATATCTTTCGGGGAGAGCCCGTATTGCTTCATTGTACTATTGGTGATCTTTGTAATGACGACGCCGGATTTTTCCGGAGAGAGCCGCAGCTCCAGAGCGAGGGCTGGTGAGAGGTTCGCGATTTCAATATTGTTAAAGAGATGTTTTCCGGTCAGCAGCCGGCTGTCGCGTTTAGGATTTTCAGGAGCGGGTGTAAGGGGAGTGGTTATGGTTTTTTCTGTTCCCTTGCGCCAGATATGGAGTGTTGTTTTTTCGTAGGCGGGAAGGGTTGCGAAGATAAAATTCAGCGCGTTGATATCGGCGATTTGGTAATTATTGACTTGAAAGATAATGTCTTCGATTTTCAGGCCGGCGTTTTCAGCGGCGCTGCCCGGATAGATTTTGCTTAATATGACGCCGCGTTGCCTATCGAGATTCAGGGCGGAGGCGACTTCCTGTGTTACGCTTGCGCCTTTGACGCCGAGCCAAGGGCGGATGAGTTTTCCATATTGAAAAAAGGAATTTAAAACAGCTTTCACCATATTGACAGGAATGGAAAAGCCGACGCCTTGCGATCCTCCGCTGCTGGAGTATATGGCGGTATTAATGCCGGCGAGTTTTCCGTCGGTTGTTACAAGGGCGCCGCCGGAATTCCCTGGGTTGATAGAGGCATCTGTTTGTATAAAGAAGCTGAGGTCTGAAAGCCCTATTTGGCTTCTTCCCAGTGCGGAGATAATGCCGGATGTTACGGTTTGCCCGACGCCAAACGGGTTTCCCAAGGCGAGCACAATGTCGCCGACTTCAAGGGTATCGGAATCTCCAAGAGTGATTACGGACAGATCTTCTTTCAGGTTATTGAGTTTTAGCAGAGCGAGATCCGTTTGCGGATCGCTGGTAATGAGGGTTGCGCCATATTCATTTTGGTTATGGAGAATGATTGTGATTTCAGTAGCTCCTTCGATAATATGGTAGCTTGTCATGATCCATCCGTCTTTATGGACGATAATGCCGGAGCCCAAGGCGTTTGATACGGAGGGTATATTTCTTCTGGGGCCATTGTTGAAGAAGAAGTCAAAAAACGGATTTTGAAAAGGTCTTTCATACTGGCGATTTTCGACAATACTCTGAGCGCGAATACTCACGATGGAAGGGGCGACTTTTTTAATAACGGGTGCGAAGCTAAGGGATAGAGATTCTGTGTTGAGGGGAACTCTTTTTGCTGTGGCGTATTCGATTCCTGACAATAGGAGGCTTAAAAAAAGGCAATAAAAAGTGTATAGATAAATTTATATTGTCTCATCTTATTTTCCATAACTGTATGCTGGTAGTGTTATTCATTATATTGAAAGTCGGTTTGCTGAGGCAACGGTAAAGTATAATCAGCGGGGGATGGCCGAAAATAAGAGTACAAAGTCATTGAGATATTATTGAAGGTCTTCTGCTCTTTGTATGGCGGCCTGCACGGCTTTTTCAATCAGCCTACTAAATCCATTTTCCTTTAGTGTTTTAAGTGCGTTTTCTGTTGTGCCTCCTGGGCTTGTTATCATGGCGCGTAATGCTTCAGGCTCATGCTGTGTTTCCTGAAGGAGTACACCTGCTCCTTCTATCATTTTTCGTGTTAATTGTCTAGCGATTTCTGGGGGGAGTCCTTTGGCCTCTCCGGCGTGAATGAGGGCTTCTGCCAGGAGAAAAACGTAAGCGGGTCCGCTTCCCGCGATAGCTGTTGCGCTATTGATGAAAGTTTCGTTTTCGACCCACAGGAGTTCGCCTGAGGCTTGAAAGAGATGTTCGCAGAGTGTTTTTTGCTTTTGGGTTATCATATTATTGTGGCAGGCGACTGTGACGCTGTGAGCGCAGAGGGCCGCGATATTGGGCATTGTGCGGATGATCGCGCTTTGAGGGGGGAGCGCTTTTTCAAACCATTGCAGTGAGAGGCCGGCGGCGATAGAGATAAAGAGTCTGTTTTCTGCTATAGGATACTGACTCCAAAAAGGGATAATCTTAGGAAGTATCTGAGGTTTTACAGCGAAGAGAACAGCTTGAGGATTCAGTGTTTTGGGCAGTTTACTTTCATGGATATAGAGGCTTATATTTTCGGTTTGCAGGAAAGAGGGGGTATTTTTTTCTAGGGCTGGGTCTAGAATAATAATGGGAATTTTTTTGTTGATTTTCTGGTGGATCCAGCCTTTCAGGAGGGCTTGCCCCATCTGCCCGCAGCCAACTAGGATAAGGGGCGCGTCTATGGGGAGGTGGTTTTGTCTATCGCTCATAGGGGTATCCTTTGGTTTTTTCGACGCGCGCGCTTACGCGGGCTTTGGGGAAGATTGCCCGCGAAAGTTTTAAAGGGAGTTTTGCGGCGGGATATTTTGTGTATTTTCGGTATTTTCGGGAGGATTTTCACCAAGATGTCTCTCAAGTGCCTCAAGACGTTCAAGGAGGGTTTGATTTTTTTCTTTTTCCGCGATAAAAGCGGCTTTTAGGGCGTCGAATTCATCGCGTTGGACGAGTTCAAAGCTATTGACGGTATTTTGGGTATAGTATCGCACAAGTGCTTTTACTTCCTCTTTGATACTTTCGGCGGTGGCGAAGGTATCATCTGCGACGCGTGCTAGGTTTTGGAAGACTTTGCTTCGCATTTTTTTTTCGAAATCATGTTCATGGTCGGTCATTATTTTTCTCCTTGTATTGTAAGTAGAGAGTTCTTATATAAGAAGAATATACTATGAAATCCTCTAGAGTGTAAAATAATTAAAAGGAAGCGATGTTAATTTTCTGTATGGTTATATTTTTGTTTTTTTCATGTAATGAATTATTGACACAAGGGGGAGAATGCTTTAATAATCATAGTTTGTAGAGCTGAATTTTTTAAGCGTATTCACTTTTACGGGCCTCTATTTTTTCTTTAGAGTTTATCACATTTTTATTTTTTAGATATGGCGAGCGCTCATTTTTAAGGTTTGCTATTCTATTTTATTAATTGATCGTCTGTTTTAGGGGCGATTTTACGAGTATATATGTTTATCTATCTATTAATCAATCAAACATCAGAGAATAAATTACTATGAATCTTAAGGAACTTAAAGCAAAGTCTCCGGCAGATCTTCTTGCTTTTGCGGAGGAGCTGGAGGTTGAGAATGCGAGTATTTTACGTAAGCAAGATATGTTATTTGCGATTTTGAAATGCTTGGCGGAAAACAGTGTTTCAATTTTTGGAGAGGGTGTTATCGAGGTTTTACAGGACGGGTTTGGTTTTCTGCGTTCTTCTGAATCGAATTATCTTCCTGGTCCGGATGATATTTATGTTTCGCCGAGTCAGGTTCGTTCTTTTGGCTTGCGCACGGGAGATACGGTAGAGGGCGAGATTCGCGCTCCGCGAGAAGGCGAGCGTTATTTTGCGTTATTAAAAGTGAATACGATTAATTTTGAAGATCCGCTGAATGTTCGCCAGCGGATTAATTTTGACAATTTGACGCCTTTATATCCTGAGGAGCGTTTTACTATGGAGCTTCCCAAGGAGTCTCCGAAAGCGAAGGATGTCACTTCTCGTGTGATTGATTTAATCGCGCCTGTTGGGAAGGGTCAGCGTGCGTTGATTGTGGCGCCGCCGCGTACGGGTAAGACGGTGATGCTTCAGAATATAGCGAATTCGATTACGGCGAATCATCCGGAATGTTATTTAATTGTTCTTTTGATTGACGAGCGTCCCGAGGAAGTGACGGATATGGCGCGTTCTGTTAATGGGGAGGTGATCAGCTCGACGTTTGACGAGCCGGCGGTTCGGCATGTTCAGGTTGCGGAGATTGTTATAGAGAAGGCGAAGCGTCTTGTGGAGCATAAGCGGGATGTTGTTATTCTGTTAGATTCTATAACGCGTTTAGCGCGGGCTTATAATACGGTTGTTCCGTCATCGGGCAAGGTGTTGACAGGAGGTGTGGATGCGCATGCTCTTCAGCGTCCGAAGCGTTTTTTCGGAGCGGCGCGAAATATAGAGGAGGGGGGATCGCTGACGATTATTTCGACGGCGCTGATTGATACGGGATCTCGTATGGATGAGGTTATCTTTGAGGAATTTAAGGGAACGGGGAACTCGGAGTTAATTTTAGATCGGAAGATTTCAGATAAGCGTATTTTCCCGACGATTGATATTACGCGTTCTGGGACCCGCAAGGAAGAGCTTTTAGTAGACAAGGATATTTTGTCGCGCATGTGGGTATTGCGGCGTGTCTTAATGCAGATGGGCACGGTTGACGCGATGGAGTTTTTACTTGCCAAGCTTTCTGTTTCAAAGACCAACGAGGATTTTTTCAAAGCGATGAACAGGTAAGCGGTATCGCTAAGGATTTGGTTGATTTTTCAGAGATTTTTTGAGAGTTTTACTTGTGTTATTGCGGAATATAGCGATTATTGCTCATGTAGATCATGGGAAGACGACATTAGTTGACGTGCTGTTGCGGCAGAGCGGTGTTTTTCGGGAGAACAGCCAGGTCTCCGAGCGAGCGATGGATAGCTATGATCTTGAGCGGGAGCGAGGCATTACAATTTTGTCGAAATGCACCTCATTATTTTGGCGTGATGTAAAGATCAATATTGTTGACACGCCGGGTCACGCGGATTTTGGTGGCGAGGTCGAGCGTATTATCGATATGGCTGATGGTGTTTTGCTGCTGGTGGACGCGGCGGAGGGGCCGATGCCTCAGACTCGTTTTGTGACGTCTCTTGCTTTAAAGAAGGGGATATGCCCTGTTGTTATTATTAACAAGGTGGATCGTTTGGATAGCCGGGGCGAGGAGATTCACGAGGAGGTTTTTGATCTTTTCGCGGCTTTGGACGCGTCGGATGAGCAGCTGGATTTTCAGGTTTTTTATGCGTCGGCTCGTGAAGGGTGGGCGTCTTTGGACGCGTCTGTTAAGGGCTCTTCGCTGAGTGGTTTGCTGGATTATATTGTTGATCATGTTCCAGGGCCGCTTGTGGATGCGCGCGAGGAAGCGTTTAAGATGCTGGTGACGTCGCTGGAGTATGATCCGTTTGTGGGACGTGTTTTGACGGGTCGTGTCGCTTCTGGACGTCTTGATGGTCTTTCGACTTTAAAGGCATTGAATTATCGCGGGGAAGAGATTGAGCGGGCGCGTATTACGAAACTCATGACGTTTTATGGGCTGGAGCGCCCGGAGGCGGATTCGGCTGTCGCGGGGGATATTATCGCTTTATCCGGCTTTAGCAAAGCGACGGTCGCGGATACGATTTGCTGTTTATCGGCTTCGTCTTCTTTATCAGCGGCGCCGGTTTCTCCACCGGTTTTATCGATGAGTTTCATGGTGAATGATTCGCCACTGGCGGGGCGGGATGGTAAGCGATTGACGTCACGTGTTATTCGGGAGCGTCTTTTTCGTGAGCAGGAAGGCAATGTCTCTATAAAGGTTATGGAGACGGAGAGCAGTGATGTGTTTGAGGTTTCAGGGCGTGGTGAGCTTCAGTTTTCCGTATTGATAGAGACCATGCGTCGTGAGGGGTATGAATTTTGTGTTGGTCGTCCGCGTGTTGTGTTGAAAAAGGCGGATGATGGGAAAGTTTTGGAGCCTGTTGAGCAGCTTGTTGTTGATGTTGACGAGGCGTACGCGGGAACTGTGATGGAGAGTTTAAGCTTACGCAAGGCCCGTTTAATGGAGATGAGGACAGCGGGAGAAGAGCGGCAGCGTTTAGTTTTTATTGTTCCGTCTCGAGGATTAATTGGGTATAACGGTATCTTTTTGACGGAGAGTCGGGGTACGGGTATTATGTCGCGTCTTTTTGAGGGGTATGAAGCTTGGAAAGGGGAGATAGCCGGTCGCCGTAATGGGGCTTTGGTTTCCAATGTAGCGGGGACTTCTGTCGCGTGGGCTTTATGGAATTTAGAGGAGCGTGGTAAATTGTTTATTTCTTCTGGTGAATCTGTTTACGAGGGGATGATCATTGGGGAGAACAGCCGCCGGCAGGATTTAGAGGTTAATCCGTGTAAGACAAAGCAATTGACGAATATTCGCGCTGCTGGATCTGATGAGAATGTACGGTTGACGCCTCCGATTCGTCTTTCTATAGAGGACGCGATTTCATGGATCGCCGAAGGGGAAATTCTGGAAGTTACGCCGCGTCATCTTCGGGTGCGCAAGCGTCTTTTATCGTATCATGATCGTAAGAGGGTCGCGCGTAAGAGTAAGAAAGATACGTAGAAAATATTTTCTGACTTTACAAAATAAAAATAATTTTTATTTTATGCTATACTTAAAGATCAGGTAATGATCTTAGGCTGTATTGATTGTCTATATACGAGCTGATAGTTAAGGAAGCAGGATTTTAGGTGATTTTTAGTCGTTTATCGCGAGCGATATATGTTGATTTTTTATTTCCGCCTGTTTGTTTACGGTGTGGATGTTTTTTATCGGCATCTCATGTATTGTGTGCATTGTGCTGGAGTCGTTTAAATTTCTGGCATCGTTCTTTTTGTGAGAACTGTGGGCATATTTTGAAAAAGGGTCAAAAAGGGGTCTGTTCAGTTTGTCGCTGGCATGATTTTTCCGTTGAGCGTATTCGTGCGGCGGTTATTTATGATGAAGGGTCGTATCCGTTTATTTTACCGTATAAATATGGGGATAGGGTTGATTACACGTCTTTTTTAGGAAATTTGATGAAACGTGCAGGGTGTGATATTTTAAAGGGGGCGGATCTTTTAATTCCGGTTCCTTTGCATTGGACACGTTTGTTAAAAAGGCGGTATAATCAGGCGGCGTTACTGGCGCATTATGTAGGGCGTGGTTTTTCCATTCCTGTTGCGACGGATATTTTATGTCGTTCTCGACCGTCTCGTTCTCTTCAGGGGATGAGAGGGCGCCAGCGGGTTGCCGAACTGAAGGCTGTTTTTTCGGTGGCGTCTGGCTTATCGGATTCTTTAAGAGGAAAGCGTATTGTTTTGGTGGATGATGTTTTGACGACGGGGGCAACGGTTCAATTTTGTGCGATTCAGCTTTTAAAGGCTGGTGCTTTACGGGTTGATGTTTTGGTATTTGCGAAGGTGAGGCGTATGTTATGGCCCTTAGAGCCCTTGAGAAATAAAATAAAGAAGGGAATAACGATATGATACGTTATACATTGAAATGCTCACGGAATCATAGTTTTGAGGCTTGGTTTCCGGATTCTGCAGCGTGTGATTTACAGATAGAAAAGAAGCTTGTGAACTGCTCTGTTTGTGGGGATACGGATGTTCGTAAAGCGATTATGGCGCCGAATATCATCTGCAGGAAGAGGAAGGAAGATCAGCAGGATTTGCTTCATCCGCTTTCTTCTGATAAGAAGATCGCTGTTGAGCCTTCGGAGTTTGAGAAGCGTTTTATTCGTAGGGTAGAGAAGCTCAGGGCGTATATTCGGGAGAATTGTTTTTATGTTGGCGAGGATTTTCCTGAGGCGGCGCGTCGGATATATTATGGAGAGGAAGAGGCGCATGGTATTTATGGAGAGGCGACTTTAGAGGAGGCGGAAGAGCTGAGCGAGGAGGGGATAGAGTTTTTCATGTTGCCGTATGATTTAGATTCTGAGAAAGACGATAGCTAGATGGGGAAAATGTCTTGGGAGGCATTGTTATGCGCGCGTCGTTTTGGGGAGGGGAAATCATTTTCCGATGGTGTTCGCAGTCCGTTTTTAGTTGATCTTGATCGGATTACTTTTTCCTATCCGTTTCGTTGTCTTCAGGATAAGACGCAGGTTCATCCGTTATCAAAGAGTGGGGCGGTTCGGACTCGTATGACACATAGTTTAGAGGTTGCGTCTGTGGGTCGTTCTTTAGGCTATTGTATCGGGAAGCATGTTCTTTCGCGATTGCAAGGAGGATCGCTTCCGTTTAGCGAGCATGATTTTGGTTATATTGTTCAGGCGGCTTGTTTGGCGCATGATATTGGTAATCCTCCGTTTGGTCACGCGGGTGAGAACGCGATACGGTTATTTTTCAAAACCCATGAGGATGACGCTTTTGACGCGAGTGTTTCGGCGGATCAGAGGCAGGATTTTATGTTGTTTGACGGGAACGCTCAGGGATTTCGTATTTTAAATAAGTTATTTGGCTGGCAGGAAAATGGGGGGTTGCGGTTAACTTTTGCGACGATGGCGGCTTTTACGAAATATCCTTGTAGTGTTTTGCCCTCTTCGTATGAGCGAGGTCAATTTTCCGGGGATGAAAAGTGTGGTATTTTCACCAGTGATAGGGATATGTTTGATGAAATGGCGGAGGTTGTTGGTTTGCCTCGTCGTTTTCCGGCTTTATCGCTTTGGGCTCGTCATCCGCTGGCGTTTTTGGTAGAGGCGGCGGATGATATATGTTACAGCGTTGTGGATATAGAGGATGGCATGGAGGTTGGCTTTATTCATATGCATGATGTTGAGAATATGCTTGCGCCGATTGTTCGCAGTCCGGAGAAATATCCAGGGGACGCTATGGAGCGGACGGAGGATCTTCGTAGGGAGGCGTGGTATCGTCAGATGAATGAGGAGAAGAGGAAGGCGTTTTTACGGGGCAAGGCGATTGGAAATTTGATAGAGGCGACGGTTAAGGCTTTTAGAGTTCACGAGGAGGCGATTCTCTCTGGGGAGTTTCAAGGGGAGCTTTTACAACGTACGATTTATGGAGAGGCCATAGAGTTTTGCAAGCGTTTTGCGCATGAGCGTATATTTGGCCATCGTTCGAAAATAGCGACAGAAATCGCGGGATTTGAGATTTTAAATGGTTTATTGATGGAATTTTGCCGTGCGGTGGAGGATGTTCGAAAGAATAAGGAAAGGGCGTCTTTACGGTCTCGTCATGTTGTGAATCTTCTTCATCGCAACAGTTCTGTGTTGTATCGGACCAGCTGTTATGAATCGATAATGCTTGTGATAGATTATATTGCGGGTATGACGGATTACGCGGCGGTTTCTCTTTATCGTAAATTAAAGGGAATTTCTCTTTAGCGGCTGGTTCTTTTTCTGTGAGGATCAGGGGAGTGATTTAGCGGGAGGTTTCTATATATTTTTGCATGAAAGCGGCATGGCGTTTGAGTTCCTCCGCTGAGGGAGCGTGAGGTCTTGAGAGTTGCTCTGGTGTGTAAGTATGGTGGCTTTGTTGTTGATGGGAGGGAATAGACAGGAGGTTGGAAGAGGGGGAGAGTTCCTCTATATTTCCTAGGTCCATTTTATGCTGGAGTCCGCCCACAAGTTCGATATAGACCTGAGCGAGGAGTTGCGCGTCTAAAAGGGCGCCATGATAGTCTTTTCGGGAATCCAGGTTGATTTTGAATCGTCGGCAGAGGGCGTCTAGGCTGACTTGTGTATTGGGAAACTGTTTTCTGGAGAGTTCGAGTGTATCGATAATTTTACTGTTATCCAGCTGTGGCATGTTCAGCCGTTTAAATTCGGCGTTAAGGAAGGAGATGTCAAAAGAGGCGTTATGAGCGATCAGAGTTGCGTTATCGAGAAATTGCCACAGACGGTCTGCGATTGTTGAAAAGAAGGGTTTATCCTGAAGGAACTCTTCTGAAATTCCGTGAATACGGTGTGATTCGGCGGGAATATTTCTTTGTGGGTTAATATATTCGTGAAAAATCTTTCCGGTTTGGAGGCTATCGATCAGCTCGATACATCCGATTTCGATAATTCTATGATTATTTTCGGGATTGAGTCCTGTAGTTTCTGTATCGAGGATAATGTGTCTTTGGGGGATATTTTGCATGGGTGTATATTTCTGTATTGTTATGAGATTGAAGGGAAGCTGTTGGTTTGGCGCATGGCTTCGCCAAGGACAATCGCGAGACTTATCGCGACATTAAGGGAGCGCGTTTTGGGTGCCATGGGGATGGTTACGCGTTTTGCGACGGTTTTATGGACATGTTCAGGCACGCCGAGGCTTTCTTGTCCCAGCAGGAGAATATCGTCAGGCTGGAAATTAACGCTGGTATAATTTTTTTTTGTTTTTGTTGTGAGCAGGATAATCCGGTGATGTTTTTCTTGGCAATATTGGAAGAAGGCTTTCCAGGCGGTATGGTGTGTTGGTTTTGTGAAATTCAGGTAATCCATTCCTGCTCGTTTAAGGCGGGTATGGCTGAAGGCGAAGCCGCATGGTTCTATAATATGGAGTGGTATTTCCAAACATGCGGCCATTCGCAGGATTGTGCCTGTATTTTGTGGAATATCAGGTTGATACAGGGCGATTTGGACCATTGGCTTTAATTGAGTGTATAGTTAGGATAATTTCTGTTGAATTTTTTTAACGAGATTTTCTGCGGTGATGCCAAAATGCTCGTAGAGTTCGGGTCCTTTTCCTGACGCCCCGAAATCGTCCATTCCGATGAAGACGCCTTCCTTTCCGATATAACGTTCCCATCCCATAGAGATAGCGGCTTCAATCGCGGCGTAAACACGGCTGTTGCCTAGGATGGTATTTTGATAGTCTTTAGGCTGCTGATTGAAGCGTTCCATGGATGGCATGGAGACGACGGCTACGGACAGATTGTTCTCCTCGAGTGTTTTGGCGGCTTTAATTGCGATCGCGACTTCTGATCCGGTTGCTAAAATGGTGATATCTCTATGGGTATCTGTTGTTCCATAGAGGATATATCCTCCTTGTTCAGAGAGGTTTTTTTGTGAATGTTGTTTTCGCAAGGTTGGTAAATTTTGCCGTGTTAGCACGATGCCGGAGGGTGTATTGTCTGAGGTGATGGCCAATGCCCAGCACTCGGCGGTTTCAACTGTGTCAGCGGGTCTGAAGAGTTGGAAGTTAGGAATCGCGCGTAGGGACGCGAGTGTCTCTACGGGTTGGTGGGTTGGTCCGTCTTCGCCTAGTCCGATGGAGTCGTGAGTAAGGATGTAGACGACTTTTGTTCCCATAAGAGCGGAGAGGCGCATGGCGCCGCGCATATAGTCGGCGAAGACAAGGAATGTTCCGCCGTAGGGGATAAAGCCGCCGTGCAGGGCTATTCCGTTCATGATTGCCGCCATTGCGTGTTCACGGACACCGTAGTGGATATACCGTCCGGAAGCGTCGTATGGTGTAACGGGGTGTGTTTGGGATGTTTTTGTATTGACCGATCCGGTTAGGTCTGCAGAGCCTCCGATAAGGTGAGGGATTGTTTTTGTAAGTGTTTCCAACACGTTTTCAGAAGCTTTCCGTGTCGCGACGGAGGGTGCGTTTTGGATGGTTTCCTCGATAAAGGAGGAGAGTTTCTGAGTCCATTCTTTTGGCAATGTTCCGGAGAGATAGTTTTTGAAGTCTTGGTAGAGGGGGTGAGCGGGGCTATTTTTTTCCCAATTTTCTCGTGTAGCGGTTATTTTTTTTCCGGCGTTTCGCCATTCGTTCAGGATTTCCTGAGGAATTTCAAAGGGGGCGTATTCCCAGTTTAATTTTTGCTTTGCGCGCATAATTTCCTCTTCACCGAGGGGAGCGCCGTGGCTGGCGGCGGTGCCTTCTTTTGTGGGCGCGCCGTATCCGATGATTGTTTTACAGGCGATCATGACGGGTTTGTCGGCTTTTTTCGCTTCTATTATTGTGGCGTCGATTTCCTGAGGGTTATGGCCGTCGATGGAGAAGGTTTTCCATCCGGAGGCTTCAAAGCGTTTGATTTGGTCATCGGAGCAGGTTAGGTCCGTAGAGCCATCGATGGAAATTTTATTATTGTCCCAAAGGACGATGAGTTTATTGAGTTTCAGGTGCCCGGCGAGGGAGATGGCTTCTTGGCTGACGCCTTCCATGAGGCATCCGTCTCCGGCGATGACCCATGTGTAATGGTTGACGAGTTCAGGGGAGCATCTTTCCTGGAGCATACGTTCTGCGAGTGCCATTCCGACGGCGCTGGCGATTCCTTGTCCGAGGGGTCCTGTTGTCATTTCGACGCCGTCTGTATGTCCGTATTCGGGATGCCCGGGGGTTTTGGATCCGAGTTGCCGGAAGGATTTCAGATCTTCTATTGTAATGGATTGAATACCCATGAGGTAGAAGAGGGAATACAGGAGTGCCGATCCGTGTCCTGCGGAGAGAATAAAGCGGTCGCGGTCGGGCCATTTTGGATCTGTGGCGTCGAATTTGAGATGTTTTGTAAACAGGACGGTTGCAACATCGGCGATTCCCATCGGGAGTCCGGGATGTCCTGAGGCAGCTTTTTGTACAGTATCTGCGGATAGAAAACGGAGAGCGTTTGCCATTTTTTCATGAGAGAAAGTCATGTTGATTCCTTGCGTGAATTTAGAATATTAACGATCGTGTTTTCTTTATTTTATATCTGTTTTTAAAGAAAAGTTCTAGTATGAATTCAGCGAATTCTCTTGCAGAGGGGATTTTAATGGGGGGTGGGAAAAAATGGGGCAAGTAACGGGACTCGAACCCGTGACCCCCTGGACCACAACCAGGTGCTCTGACCAACTGAGCTATACTCACCACAACTAAGGTTACTATGAAATGCGTAATTGATTATTTTTTATCTCTGTTCGCGCTGTAAGTCAAGTTTTTAATTGATTATGTGTTGATGATTGAGTATTTATTTCTTATTGTGCGCTTTCTTATGTATAGTATGGATAGAATATTTACAATTGCCAGCAGGTTTGTTAAAGTTGCTTTGAAATATGAATAGTGTTTTTAACGGATGGAAATTGTGAGGAAAGCGTGAAGAAGATTGAAACGATTATCAAGCCGTTTAAACTTGATGATGTTAAAGACGCTCTTCAGGAAATCGGTGTTCAGGGGATAACGGTTTTGGACGCTCGGGGGTTTGGTCGTCAGAAAGGCCATACAGAGCTTTATCAGGGTGCGGAGTATATTGTTGATTTTCTTCCAAAAGTAAAGCTGGAGATTATCGTTACGGATGAGCAGGTTTCTGAAGTTGTTGACGCGATTGTACAGGCTGCGAATACGGGGCGGATTGGGGATGGTAAGATTTTTGTTTCGGATATTTTGGATGTTATACGTATTCGTACCGGAGAGCGTGGGTCTGATGCGATTTAGTTTTTGTCAATAGAAATGATTTTGGAGAGAGAAAAAATGTCATTAAGTTTAAATTCACCTACAGAGTTTTTGGAATATATTCAAGAGAATGATATTGAATATGTTGATCTTCGTTTTACGGATGTTTTGGGGAAATGGCAACATTTAACGATGACGTCGGATAGTTTTGATGAGGATGCTTTTGAGGATGGTTTAATGTTTGACGGCTCTTCGATTGTGGGTTGGAAGGCGATTAATGATTCTGATATGGCGTTAATACCGGATATTTCGACGGCGACGATGGATCCTTTTTCGGCGCGTAAGACGCTTGTTTTAATCTGTGATATTTTAGAGCCGTCGACAGGTCAGCCTTATTTGCGAGATCCTCGTTCAATAGCGAAGAAAGCGCAGGCTTGGCTGGGCGCGAGTGGTTTTGGCGAGCGGGCTTATTTTGGAGCTGAGCCGGAATTTTTTATTTTTGATGATGTTCGTTATGCTTGTCATGATCATTTCTGTTCTTTTGAGGTGGATTCTTTGGAGGGTCCTTGGAATAGCGGGAAGCGGTTTGAGCATGGGAACAGTGGTCATCGTCCTCGTTTAAAAGGGGGATATTTTCCTGTTCCGCCTGTAGATCAGGAGAGCGACTTGCGGGGAGAGATGGTTGAGGCTATTCGGAGCATGGGTGTAAAGGCGGATAAGCATCATCATGAGGTTGCGGCGGCGCAGCATGAGTTAGGAATATTGTTTAACACGCTTATTGGTTCTGCGGATGATGTTCAGATTTACAAATATTGTGTTCAGATGACGGCGCATAGTTATGGGAAGACGGCGACTTTTATGCCAAAGCCGATTATAGGGGACAATGGTTCCGGTATGCATGTTCATCAATCTTTATGGAAAGGAGAGACTCCGATTTTCAGTGGTTCTGGTTATGCGGATCTTTCTGATATGGCGCTATATTATATTGGGGGGATTATCAAGCACGCGCGTGCGTTAAACGCGTTTACAAATCCGACGACGAATTCATATAAGCGCCTGGTTCCTGGTTTTGAGGCGCCTGTTTTGCTGGCTTACTCGGCGAGAAATCGTTCTGCGTCCTGTCGTATTCCTTATTCCGTGAGCCCCAATGGAAAACGTGTGGAAGTTCGTTTCCCGGACGCGTTGGCAAATCCGTATCTGGCGTTTTCCGCGATGTTAATGGCGGGGCTTGACGGTATTGCCAACAAGATTCATCCTGGAGATGCCATTGATAAAAACCTGTACGATCTTCCGCCCGAGGAATTGAAGAATGTTCCGACGGTATGCGGCTCATTGCATCAGGCGTTGGACGCGTTGGATGAGGACAGGGGATTCTTAAAGAAGGGGGAAGTTTTCACGAGCGACTTTATTGACAGCTACATCAAGCTGAAAGCGGAGGAGGTCAAGCGATTTGAGACCACGCCGCATCCTGTTGAGTTTGACATGTATTATAGTGGCTAGTGGCTTCTTTGGATATTTTTGAAAATAGCGCTAGCGTATGTCCTTTTTTTGGGTGGTACGTTAGCGCTTTTTAGTTTCTTGTGTATGAATATTCTTTAGGGGGATTGTGGCATGATGTACCAATGCCCTTCTTGGGAAGAATCGTCGACTGACAGGAGACTTCGCTCCATCGCGTTTTTTAGACCGCTGTAGGTGAGGCTATGCCAGAGTTTGAAATGGACTCTTTCGCGGGAAAGGGTGATAATTTCGACTTTATCGATTCCTCTGATTGATTCAATTCTTTTGCGGACATTGACCCATTGTTGAAGATTCTGAATGAGAACAAAGGCGTCAATGGCGGTGGGCTCTGTTTCCGTAACTGGGGAGTCGGGTGTGGAGCCGACGGTGCTGGAGGATTGTCCTAAAGAGAGGGCATGCTGTTTCCAGGCGGCATCCATACGTGCTATGAGGGTTTGTTGAACATAGAGCCAAAATTCCTCATCTGTTTTATTTTCATGGGGAAAGGTTTCGTAATATTCCAGATAAAAAGGATCCGATGTTCCGAAGCTGTAGGCGGCGACTTGGAAGGAGAGGGGGGATTCTTTTTCCATGAGAATGATAAGAATGGCCTGAGTATTATATCTATTTTTAAAATTCTCTACAATTTCGTCTCGATTGTCATAGAAGATGTAACTGGCTTCTGGAATGATGGCTTTATCGATATTATTTCCCTCAGGGACGATCATCTGGAGGAAAGGCGTTGGTTCTGGGGGAGTATTTTGGAGTATTTCCATCCAGGATGTTTCCCATAGGGATAGTGTGTTTTCTTCTTTGATAATGGGGAGAAGCAGCATGGTTGGCGCTGGTATTTGCACAAAAGGGATAGCTTTACTTCGCAGAAACTGAGCGACACGCTCAGGGTTGAAGTTATAGCGAATCTGCGCTCTGTAAAATCCAAGGGCGCGTTGCTCCTGTTGTATGGAGAAGCTTTGGAGCATGGAGCTTCTCTCTTCTGCGGAGAGGTCGAGAAGATTTATGGTATAGAGATAGTCTTCTTCTGAGAGGAGGGTATCTTCTGAGAGGTTTTCTTCTTCTTCTGAAAAGCTTCCGTAGAATTCAGGAAGTTCGAGAGCTGTGGAATATTCCAAGAAGCTGTCAAAAGGGGTGTATTGTTCCTGCGAGGGGGCGTCAGGGTAGCTTATGAACGTTTCAGCCTGTTGTCGCTCTAGGAGTATGCGTGTGACCTCTTTTTTGTCAGTGAGGGTTTCCATGAGCTGCTGCCAGGCTTGTATTTCTCCTTCGCCGAGGGCTTTTTCCTGAGCAGAGAGGGTATTTTCCGCGGTGGCCTCTACGGAGAGTAGCTCGCTCATAAAGTAAGGTGAGGCGTATCCTTTTGATATCAGGATGAAAAGAGCGGCGAGGATGAGGAATTTTTTAGCGAGCATAATCTTAAAGGTTTCATTTTTAAAGGTAAGGAGGATGCCGGAATGTTTACGGGAAGAGGGATGCCCTTCTGGGGTGGTTTTAGGGAAAGATTTCAATTGTGGCGAAAAAGTAGGGAATTTCGCTAGCGGCGCTTTCTGGGCTGTCGGATCCGTGGACGGTATTTTCGGTCACTGTTTTTCCATAGAGGTGGCGGATTGTTCCTTTTTCGGCGTTTGCGGGGTTTGTAGCGCCCATAATCTCGCGTACTTTAGCGATGGCGTTTTCCCCTTCAATGATCTGAACAATGGAAGGCCCGGAAGACATATAGTCGCATAGACTTTCAAAGAAGGAATGATCTTTATGGACCGCGTAGAAGCCTTCTGCGATTTCATAGGTCATTTTTATTTTTTTCTGAGCGATGATACGTAAGCCGGTATCTTCGAACATTGCATTAATTTTTCCTGATATGTTGCTGGCGACGGCGTCAGGCTTGATAATAGACAGCGTTCTTTCTACAGCCATATTTCCCTCTTTATATAAGCTTAATGATTCTTGTTTATTTTTTAATAATGATTGTTTATTTTGTCGTATAAGTTTAATTGTTTTTTATTTATTGTGCAACACTATATGTAGTTTATGGGCGCTATTGATTTATGCGATATGCGATAGTATTGTATATTAATTTTATAAAAAACAATGAGTTAATATTTTTACTAAGATTAAGATTTAAGGGTTTTTGGATTGATTAAAATAACGACTTATTCGGGAATAATGTAATCACATGATATGTTTGCAGGATATTTCTCTGTATCGTGGAGGGAAAAAGCTGATTGATAGTGCGAGTGCGACAATATACGCGGGTCAGAAAGTTGCGCTTGTGGGGAGGAATGGCAGCGGCAAGACGACGCTTTTGCAGTTGATTGCAAACCCTTCTTCTCTGGAGGGAGGAGAGGTTCGGATTCCTTCTTTTGCTCGTTTGGGATATATGTCCCAGCATGATGATGAGGGGGATTTAACGGTTTTAGAGGCTGTTTTAGCGGCTGATAAGGAGCGTACGTTTTTACTGTCGCGTGCTCATGACGATTCTTTGAGTGATCCTCAGGAGATTGCGGATATTCATGCTCGTCTTGTGGATATAGGGGCTCATACGGCTGTATCGCGGGCTTCTTTTATTTTAAAGGGCCTTGGTTTTTCCGAGGAGGCGCAGCGACGTTCTTTGGGGACGTTTTCTGGCGGGTGGCGTGTACGGGTTGCGCTTGGGGGTGTTTTATTTGCCCGTCCAGATATTCTATTGTTGGACGAACCGACGAATCATCTTGATCTTGAGGCGTCTTTATGGCTTGAGAGCTGGCTTAAGAGCTGGCGTGGCACGTTGCTTCTTGTGAGTCATGAGCGTGCGTTTTTAAATACGATTGTTGACGGTGTTTTGCATTTACGGCATGGGAAATTATATCGTTATGGTGGGAATTATGATTCGTTTGCCGAGACTCGTCGTTTACAGATGGAGCTTGATGTGAAGACTCGGGAAAAGCAGCTTGCTCGGAAGGCGCATATGGAATCTTTTATCAATCGTTTTCGCGCGAAGGAGAGCAAGGCGCGGCAGGTTCAGAGTCGTATAAAGAGTCTGGAGCGTTTACAGATCACTTTACCGGTTATAGAGGAGAAGGCTGTTTATTTTGATTTTCCGTTATTTCGGGAAGTGAAATCCCCTTTGTTATCGGCGAGGGATGTTGTTTTGGGGTATGATGAGCGAAATCCTGTTTTATCGCGTCTGGATATTTTTATAGGCAAGGATGATCGTATTGGTTTGCTGGGAGCGAATGGGAATGGCAAGTCGACATTAATCCGTTTTTTGTCTGGGCATTTACGTCCTTTTCAAGGGGAGGTTCACCGGGGGGATCATTTATGTTGTGGCTATGTTTCCCAGGAGCGGGCGCAAGAGCTTCCGTTATTTCAGACACCTTTTGATATTGTGCGTTCTTTAAAGCCGGAGATGTCGTCGCTGGAGGTTTGGAATTTTCTTGGGCGTTTTTCCATAGGGAAATCGATGGGGGAGCGTTCTGTTGGTACTTTATCGGGAGGGGAACGGACGCGTTTATTATTGGCGATTTCATTGATCAACAAGCCGCAGATTTTATTATTGGACGAGCCGACGAATCATTTGGATATAGAGACTCGAGAGTCATTGACTGTTGCTTTGAGTAATTTTGAGGGAGCGGCGATTATCGTCAGCCATGATCGGTCTTTTTTATCGAATGTTTGTGATCGGTTTTGGTTAGTGAAGGATGGCGCCTGTCGTCTTTTTGATGGGGGTATGGATGAATATATGGCGCTTGTTCTCAATCAGCATGAGAATGGACGGAAGGAGAGTCGGGATTCTTTTGAGAGCGGGGAGGATGAGCATGAGAAGAAGGAGCGTCGTCGTTTAAAAAAGGAGTGTCGGAATGCTGTATTATTATTACGCAAGGAAGTGAGGGGGATAGAAAGGTCCATAGAGCGTATGAGTATGCGGAAAGGTGAGCTTGAGGGGAAATTAGGGGAGCCGTTATTTTATCAGGAGCATGATAGTGATGAGATTGTTTCTGTTCAGAGGGCGCTTTCCTCTGTTATAAAAGAGCTTGAGCTTTTGGAGGAGTCGTGGTTATCTAAAAGCGCTTTGCTAGAAGAGGCGCAGGGCGCGTTTGACGCGCTTTGAGGGTGGGGTTGAAAATTTGTTTTTTGATAGCTTTGCTATAATGGTATATATATAGGGCGGGATGGTTATCGGTTGTTTTTTGGTAAGTGAATGGTAGAGTGGGTATGATTTAATGAGATATTGTATGAAGAGGGTAGTGGGAACGATTTGCCCGCGATTTTTTTTTGCTATTGTGATTTTATGGAGTTATGACTCTGTTGCGGCGGAAAAGAGTGAGATTGTCGCCAATGTTGATGGCGAGGTTATTTCGGCGTTGGATGTTGATTCTCGTCTTTATATGTTATTGATAACGTCGCAGATTCCCGATACGGAGGAGAATCGGAAAAAAATGAGAACCTATGTTGTGCAGACATTGATTAATGAGCAGATTTTACTTCAGGAATCCAAGCGGCATAGTATTAAGGTTTCTCCGGAGGAAATTTCGGCTGTTTACGGGACGGTCGAGCAGCAAAACAGTATTCCTCCGGGGCATTTGCAGGATGTTTTTCAGCAGATGGGGATTCGTTTTCAGACATTTGAGGAGCAAGTGTTAGCGACTTTGTCTTGGCGTCGATTAGTGGAGCAGGTTGTTCATGCGAAGATTGTTGTTACGGGTACGGATGTTCAAAATGAGATTGATTTGTTGCATTCTCGGGGTGAGCGAGAGGAATATTTGATAGGGGAGATTTTTCTTCCTGTGAGTCGTCCTGTGAATAGCGGTGAGGTAAAAAGGAGCGCTTTGGAAATTTACGATCAGCTGGAGAAAGGGGAGGAGTTTGAGAATCTTGCTTTGTTATTTTCGGTGGGTCTTTCGGCGCTTGAGGGAGGTGTGATTGGTTGGGTTCGCTCTGGGGATTTTTTAGATCCGGATTTATTCAAGGCTATAGAGGAACAAGCTGTTGGGGGAGTTTCTCTTCCTGTTTTAGGGAGAGGAGGATGGCATATTTTCAAACTTTATGAGAAGCGTACTGTAGAGAGTGATTCTATTGACAAGATATCTTTTGAGCTTTATCAGGAAGTTGAGCAACGTTTAAAAAAGCGAAAGATGACCTATGCGATGGAAGAGTATTTTCGGGATTTGCGTCAGAAGGCATGGGTTGATATTCGCTGATACCTTGGTAGAAAAGGGGGGATATGTCTGATAGAGAGAAGGCATCTGTCCGCTTGCTGTCTCTTCGTGAGACGGTGGAGAGGTATGGTTTACGGGCACGAAAGTCATTAGGGCAGAATTTTTTGCTGGATATGAATTTATGCTTGAGGATAGCGCGCTGTGCCTCTTCAATTGTTGGGGAGGAGTCTTTTGGTCGCTATTCTATTTTTGAGGTTGGACCGGGTCCTGGGGGGCTGAGTCGTGCTCTTTTGCAGCAAGGAGCGGGGCGTGTGATTTCCATAGAGAAAGATCGGCGCGCTGTGAAGGCGCTTGAGGATTTATCGTTTTTTTATGGCGATCGTTTTTCTGTTATTTCAGGGGATGCTTTATCGGTTGATTTTTCTGAATTTTCGTTATCTCCTGCTATGATTGTTGCGAATTTACCGTATAATATAGGGTCTGACTTATTGTTGCGATGGTTAAGCCAGATGCGGTATTTCGATGCTTTTGTATTGATGTTTCAGAAGGAGGTTGCCGAGCGGATTGTCGCGTCTCCTGGTTCATTAGGGTATGGTTTGCTGTCGATATTGTCGCAATGGTTATGTGAAGTTGAGATTGCTTTTCATGTTCATCCTTCTGCTTTTACGCCCTCGCCGAAAGTTATCTCGTCGGTTGTTTTGTTTCGGCCGCGCGCGGCTCCTTTAGCGCCGGCTCGGTTTGAGACGCTGGCTTATATTGTTCGGGAGTTATTTACGCATCGGCGCAAGATGGTAGAGAAGCGCCTACGTGTTTTGGGGATTTCGAAGGATATTTCTCCTGTTGACGGGAAGAAGAGGGCGCAGGATTTATCGATTGAGGATTTTTGTTCTTTGGCGCGGTTGTATGAGTCCATTTGAGGGTGATTTTATTGATAATATTTTAATAGAAGAAAAAACTTTAATTTAAGTGAAAAAAAGCTTGCCTTTATCGATTGTTTATAGTAATCTCAATCTTAAGGTGTTTCACTAAATTTGTACTTTTGTTATGTAAACTTAAAAAATCTTTTGTTATAAGTGTTTAGTTTAAAACAGAGATTTACAAGGAGGACGTAATCGTGTATTGCGTCCTTTTATTTTTTTTTAACGGGGTGCTGGTATATAGGAACAATTTATAATCGATATATAATCTAGTTTTAATGGGCGTGTGGCGGAACAGGTAGACGCGGTGGCCTCAAAAGCCACTGGCTTAGGCCGTGGGGGTTCGAGTCCCTTCACGCCTACCATTTCACTCTTTAATTTTTTAAAGTTTCTATTTTACTTCTTTTTTAAAAGCGTATTCTCTAAACGTTGCTTTTCTTTTTTGTTTGCGGCGTTGTTTTTTTGGGCGCGGATCTGTTTATAGTAATAGAAAATAGTTTTTTGCTTCTTGCAACTGTTTCTGTTATATGATAGATAAACGTATTTAGTGTCATTGTATAGTTAAAAAAGAGGAGGTTTTTTTCGTGTTTTCAGGAGTAAAACCTGTTAACGAGCTGGAGAGGCGTTATGCTCGTGCTTTTTTTGATTATACTGTTGAGCAGGATAAAGTTGAGAGTGTCAGGAATGATTTAGAGACGCTTGATAGGATTATTTCTTTAAGCCCTGATATTCGCAGTTTTTTGCGATCAGGTGCTCTTTCCTCTCAGTTGCAGGAGCAGATGGTCACTGTTCTTGTTGATCATTTTCATATTTCCGAATTAGTTCGTCGATTTTTGCTCGTTTTGGTTACGAATCGCCGTTTGGCGGTTTTACCGGGGGTTATATTGTTTTGGCGTCGTTTATATCTTGCGTTTGATGGGAAGCAGGAGATTCATGTTGTGTCAGCCTCTCCGTTAACGCGTGAGCAAAAGGAGACGATTTATAATCGGCTTCGGAATGTCGCGGACAAGGACATTATTTTGGAGACTCATGTTGATCCTGAGATTTTGGGTGGTCTTATTCTTTTTCTTGGCTCTAAGATGATTGATGATTCTTTACGGAATAAGCTTCAACGGCTACGTTATGTTATGAAAGGAAGCAAATAATATGGATATTCGTGCATCGGAGATTTCTTCGATTCTCAAGACTCAGATTGCGGGCTTTGATACGAGTGCGGAAGTTTCAGAGACAGGTCGTGTTATCTCTGTTGGCGATGGTGTTGCTCGTGTTTATGGTCTGGAGAATGTACAGTTAGGGGAGATGGTTGATTTTGGCTCTGACGTTATTGGGGTTGTATTGAATCTTGAGGCGGATAATGTTGGTGTTGTTCTTCTTGGTGGCGAGCGTTTTGTAAAGGAGAAAGATATTGTTCGTCGGACGGGTCGTATCATGCAGGTTCCTGTTGGGAAAGGTCTTTTGGGCCGTGTTGTTGATACGTTGGGGAATCCGTTGGATGGAAAGGGCCCGATAGAGGCGACGGAGTATCGTGAGATTGAATCAAAGGCGCCGGGTATTATACCGCGTCGTTCTGTTCACGAGCCTGTTCAGACGGGTGTAAAGGCGATTGACGCGTTGATTCCTATAGGGCGTGGCCAGCGGGAGTTAATTATTGGGGATCGTCAGACGGGGAAGACAGCGCTTATTCTTGATACGATATTGAATCAGAAGTCGATTAATGAGGCGGCTCAGGATGAGTCGGAGAAGTTATATTGTATTTATGTTGCGATTGGGCAGAAGCGTTCTACCGTTGCGCAGATGGTTCATATTCTGGAGGAAAGGGGTGCGATGGACTATAGCTGTATTGTTGTCGCGACGGCTTCCGAGGCGGCGGCGTTACAGTTTTTGGCGCCATATTCCGGATGTGCTATTGGGGAGTATTTCCGGGACAATGGTATGCATGCGGTTATTTTTTATGATGATTTATCCAAGCAGGCGGTTGCGTATCGTCAGGTTTCGTTATTGTTGCGTCGTCCTCCTGGTCGTGAGGCGTATCCTGGGGATGTTTTTTATTTGCATTCTCGTCTTTTGGAGCGTGCGGCTAAGATGAATGACGAGCATGGAGGTGGGTCGTTGACGGCGATGCCGGTTATTGAGACACAGGCGAGTGATGTTTCGGCGTATATTCCGACGAATGTTATTTCGATTACGGATGGTCAGATTTTTCTTGAGACGGATTTATTTCATAAGGGGATTCGCCCTGCCGTGAACGTTGGTATTTCGGTGAGTCGTGTTGGCTCAGCGGCGCAGGTTAAGGCGATGAAGAAGGTTGCGGGTTCTATCAAGCTGGAGTTGGCGCAATATCGTGAGATGGAGGCTTTTTCGCAGTTTGCGTCGGATCTTGATCCGTCGACTCGTCGTTTATTGGATCGGGGTGCGCGTTTGACGGAAATTTTGAAGCAGGATCAATATATGCCTTATTCAGTAGAGGAGCAGGTTATTGTTCTTTTTGCGGGGATTCATGGGTATCTTGATGGTGTTTCGGTGGAGGATGTTTCGCGTTATGAGGAGGCTTTGCTGGAGCGGATACGGAGCGAGGATGCGGGGCGCTCTCTTTTGGAATCCATAGCGCGTGAGAAAGATTTATCGGAAGAGTTAGAGAAGGCGATCCACGCCTATTTAGAGACGTTTACACAGTCGTTTATTAATGAGCGCGCGAGCAATTTAGGCTAACAGAGGAAAAAGGTTGTCGTAAGATGGCGAATTTAAAAGAGCTTCGGACGCGTATATCGAGTGTTCAGTCGACATGTAAGATTACCTCTGCGATGAAGATGATAGCGGCGACGCGTTTGCGGCACGCGCAGCATTCAGCGGCTTTGTCGCATTCTTCTGTCAAGCGGATGGATGAGACGGTTCGTTGTCTTTTGTCTGAACTCTCTTCTTTAGGTGAGTTTCCGGCGTTTTTAGGTGAGGCTCGTGGAGAAAAGACATTATTGATTGTTATGACTTCTGAGCGTGGTCTTTGTGGTGGTTTTAATGGGAATGTCATTCGTTCCGCTCGCAGGCGTATTGAGCAATTGATGGAGTCGGGGAAAGAGGTTTCTCTTTTATGTATTGGCCGCAAGGGGTTAGTTTCGCTGAGGCGCCATTTTGGTCCGTTGATTATGGAGGAGTTGCAGGAAGCGCTTCCGCAGGAGGTTATGCAGAAGCGATCTGTTAACTTTGCTTCCGCGCGTAATATTTCTTATTTGCTTCAGGATTATTTTCAACAGGGGAAGTTTGATTGTTGTGAGGTTATTTTCACGCGTTTTTTCTCTGCGGTTAATCAGCGCGCTACGTTGGAGCAGCTGTTGCCTTTTTCGACTTCTTCGGATTTGGCGACGTCTTTGGAAGGAGAGGCTTCGGAGTCTTTCTCTAAGGAGGGAGACGCGGGTGTTTTATATGCTGTTGAGCCGTCTTTAGAGGCTGCGCTTGCGGTTGTGTTTCCTTTATATGTGACTGTTCGAATATATTATTATTTGTCGGAAAGCTACGCTTCCGAGCAGGGCGCGCGTATGACGGCTATGGACAGTGCGACGCGGAATGCGGAAGAAATGATTGGTAAGTTGACATTAACGTATAATCGTTTGCGCCAGGCTCATATTACGAAGGAGCTTATAGAGATTATTTCTGGTGCGGAAGCGTTATGATTTTGTGGAAGATGAATTAAGGAGCCTGGATAATGACGGAAAAACATATTGGCAAAGTGGCGCAGGTTATGGGTGCGGTTGTTGATGTTCAGTTTGATGACAAGCATTTGCCGGCGGTTTTAAATGCTTTGGAGACAGAGAACAGGGGTCAGCGTCTTGTTTTGGAAGTCGCTCAGCATTTGGGGGAGTCGACGGTTCGCACCATTGCGATGAATGTCACGGAGGGGCTCGTCCGAGGCCAGGAAGTTGTTGATACGGGCGCGCCGATTTCTGTTCCGGTTGGGCCGGAGTTATTGGGGCGGATATTGAATGTTGTTGGCGATGTTGTTGATGAGAAAGAGGAGCTTAAGACGGCTCGTCGCATGCCGATTCACCGTGAGGCGCCGAAATTTTTAGAACAGTCTACGGATATGGAGATTTTGGAGACGGGTATTAAGGTGATTGATTTAATCGAGCCTTATCCCAAGGGGGGTAAGGTTGGTTTGTTTGGCGGCGCGGGTGTTGGTAAGACGGTTGTTATCATGGAGCTGATTAATAATATTGCGAAGGCTCATGGTGGCTATTCTGTTTTTGCGGGTGTTGGGGAGCGCACGCGTGAGGGGAATGATCTTTATCATGAGATGATAGATTCGGGTGTGATTGTTCCGGATGGTCCGGGTTCCAAGTGCGCGTTGGTGTATGGTCAGATGAACGAGCCTCCTGGTGCACGTTCTCGTGTTGCTCTTTCTGGTTTGACTCAGGCGGAATATTTCCGTGACGAGGAAGGGAAGGATGTTTTATTTTTTGTTGACAATATTTTCCGTTTTACGCAAGCGGGGTCGGAGATCTCTGCGCTGTTGGGTCGTATTCCCTCTGCGGTTGGTTATCAGCCGACGTTAGCGACGGAGATGGGAACATTGCAAGAGCGGATCACCTCGACGAACAAGGGGTCGATTACGTCTGTTCAGGCGATTTATGTTCCGGCGGATGATTTGACGGATCCTGCGCCGGCGACCTCGTTTAGTCATTTGGATGCTGTGACGGTTTTATCGCGCTCTATTTCGGAGCAGGGGATTTATCCTGCTGTTGATCCTTTGGAGTCGACGTCGCGTATTTTGGATCCGCGTGTTGTTGGCGAAGAGCATTATTCTGTCGCGCGTGAGGTTCAGCGTATTTTACAGATGTATAAGTCGTTGCAGGATATTATCGCGATTTTAGGGATGGATGAGTTAAGTGAGGATGACAAGCTTATTGTTTCTCGGGCGAGGAAGATTCAGCGTTTTTTAAGCCAGCCGTTTTTTGTCGCGGAAGTTTTCACGGGTTTTCCTGGCAAGCTTGTGAGCCTTGAGGATACGATTTCTGGATTTAAGGGGATTTGCAATGGGGATTACGATCATTTTCCCGAGGCGGCTTTTTATATGGCTGGTAATATTGACGATGTTGTTGAGAAGGCGAAGCGTTTAGCGGCGGAAGTCGCTTAAGGCAGGGCTGGAAATTTTAAGGAGGGGGAACAGATGGCGGAAACATTACGGTATGAAATTGTAGAGCCGCAGCAAGCGCTTGCTTCTTCGGAAGGGTCGATGGTGATTATTCCGTCGATAGAGGGTGATATTGGTGTTATGCCGTCTCATGCGGCGATGGTTGTTTCTCTTAAGCGTGGTATTGTGTATATTTTTTCTGATTCTGTTGTTGTGGATCGTTATTTTATTGATGGGGGTATCGCGACGATCATGTCGGATTCTGTTGTTGTCATTACGGAATCGGGTTTATCGTTGCGTGATCTTTCGGAATCGGATGTTCAGCTACGGATTGATTCGGCTCAAGAGGCGTTGGATCAGGCGTCGGAATCCGAGAAGGAAGCCGCGCAGCGGCGTGTTCTTTTTGAGCGGAATATTTTGGAGGCTTTAAGGGAGGCCTCTCCTTACTGATGGATTTTGGTAGGCGTTTTTATATTTTATATTGAAAGTCATTGACTGTATTGATTATTTTTCTCTAAGCTTATTTTGATTATGGTTTTCTAAGGAGGCGTTTATCTGGCGAGAATGCTTAAAGGGCGGTTATAGAGATGATTATTCTTGGGCTTACAGGCAGTATTGGAATGGGGAAGTCGGCGGTTTCCAATGTTTTTTTACGGTATAAGGTTCCTGTTTTTGACGCGGATTTAGCTGTTCATGATTTGTTACGTTCGGATGTGGCGCTTTATCGCTCTATTTCTGAGTATTTTCCTGACGCGTGTGAAGGCGGGGTGATTTGCCGGGAGCGTTTAGGGGAGATTGTTTTTTCCAATGAGGGTTTATTACGACTGTTGGAAGGATTGATTCATCCTCATGTCAAGCGGTTATGCTGGGAATTTATCAAAAGCTGTCAAAGGCGGCGTTGTGCCTTAGTTGTTTTGGATATTCCTTTATTATTTGAAGTTCATATGGATCGTTGGTGTGATTATACACTTGTTGTTTCAACGCCGTTTTTGGCTCAGCGTGCGCGTGTTCTTCGCCGGGAGGGTATGAGCAGGAAGAAATTTCGGAATATCCGTCGTTACCAGCTGAGTGATTTTGAAAAGCGCTGTCGCTCTGATTTTACGATTATTACAGGGTTGAGTTTTCGCTTTCTTTCTGAGCGGGTCCATGCTATTATACTGAAGCTTTTGCAGCATAAGCAGCGACGTAGGAATTTTATTTCATTATTTCATAATTGAAGCCATTTTAAAGAGCTGCTTTTGTTTTTTTCGTGTTGCTCTTGTTGGTATCACGAGAGCTTTAGAAGTGAAGAAAACAATAAAAATAGAATAATTTAAGGGGAGAAAAATAAATGAGTCATAAAGTTCCGCGTCTTGTTACACTTGTTGGGTCTTATATGAGTGGAAAAACGACACTTATGGAGACGATGTTGTTTCATGCGGGTGCGATTAGCCGCAAAGGGTCGATTGATGCTGGCAACACGGTTGGTGACAGTAGTTTAGAGGCGCGCTCACGTGGGATGAGCACGGAGATGAACATTGCTTCTTTTGAGTATCTTGGGGATCCTTGGTGTGTTATTGACTGTCCTGGTTCTGTAGAGTTATTGCAGGATAGTTATAATGCGATGTTGATTTCTGATATTGTTGTTGTTGTTTGCGAGCCGGACGATCGCAAGATTATTGTTCTGGAGCCTATTTTCCGTTTTTTAGAGCACCATAAAATTCCTCATATGGTTTTTATCAATCGGATGGATGTTTTAAATGCGAGTGTTCGGGAGGCTTTTGAGGTTTTGCAGGAGACATCTTCTTTACCGTTGATTTTGCGGAGTATTCCTTTACGGGAAGAGGAGAATATTGTTGGTCATATTGATTTAGTTAGCGAGCGGGCGTGGCAGTGGGAGCAGGATAAGCCAGCTTCCTTGGTTCAGATTCCGGCGCTTTCTATTGATCGGGAGCAAGAGGCGCGTACAGAGCTTTTAGAGACTGTTGCGGATTATGATGATGTTCTTTTAGAGCAGCTTTTAGAGGATACAATTCCGGCGTCTGATGAGATTTACAAGCATGTGACGCAGGCGCTTCAGGATGCGTTTTTGGTGCCGGTATTTTTTGGTTCTGCGGAGAATGGGAATGGGGTTTGGCGTTTGTTAAAGGCGTTACGTCATGAGTCGCCGGATTGCACGAAGACTTTTTCTCGTTTGGAGCTTCAGGAGGACAATGGTATTTACGCACCTATTTTCAAGACATTATATTCTGTTCATGGTGGCAAGATGGCGATTTCGCGTATTTTTGGCGGCACCATGGAAGAAGGGATGAGTTTATCGGGCAATCGGATTAGCACGATCTTGAGTCTTTTTGGCAACAAGCAGGAGAAAGTAAAGGCGGCGCCTAGTGGGTCTGTTGTTGCGTTTAGTCGTTTGGATGAGGTTGTTACGGGGCAGACGTTAGTGGAGCGTGGTTCTTTTGATCTAGCGTTTCCGCCGCCGCTTAAGCCGCTTTATGCGTTGGCTGTTCGGGCGATCAAGCGGGATGATGAGGTTAAGCTGGGGACTGCTTTAGCGAAAATTGTGGAAGAGGACAGTTCATTAAATGTTCGTTCTGATCAGGATGCCGGAGAGCTACTGATAGAAGGTCAGGGTGATATGCATTTACAGATTGTTGCGGATCGTTTACGGGCTCGTTTTGGTCTGGAGGTATCGACGACGGTTCCGTCTGTTCCTTATAAGGAGACGGTTGGCAAGACGGTTAACCAGCATGCGCGTCATAAGAAGCAAAGTGGTGGTCATGGTCAGTTTGCGGATATTGTTGTTGATATCGTTCCTTTATCGCGTGGGGAAGGGATTGTTTTCAGTGATACGATCAGCGGGGGTGTTGTTCCGTCGCAATATATTCCGGCGGTTGAGATGGGTGTTCGGGATGCGCTTTTGTGTGGTCCGCTTGGTTTTCCTGTTATTGATGTGGAAGTGATTTTACGGGACGGTAAGTTTCACGCGGTTGATAGTTCCGAGATGGCTTTTAAGATAGCGGGTTCTCTTGCGATGCGGGAGGGTTTGCCTAAATGCAAGCCGATTTTGCTGGAGCCTATTTTAGAGGTTCAGATTTATGTTCCTGCGGAATTTACCTCGAAGATTCAGCGTGTGATTACAGGTCGTCGAGGTCAGGTTTTGGGCTTTGACAAGCGAGAAGGCTGGCGGAGTTGGGATGAAGTTTCCGCTTATATTCCTCAGTCGGAGACCCATGATTTGATCAACGAGATTCGTTCATTGACGTTAGGGGTTGGAACTTATACATATCGTTATAATCGGCTTCAGGAGCTTGTTGGTCGTGATGCGGACAATGTGATTAGCGCGCGTCATAAGCAGCTGAAGGAAGCTTGATTACAGGTATTAGGGCAAGGGCTGCGCATTTAATTTTTTAGGCGTGTTGCTTTGTTGGATTTATGGATATGGATAGCGCGCTCGTTTTATTTTACGAGCGCGTTTTGCGTGGGTTTTGTCGATCTGTCAATTTCTTTCCGAAGAGGGGAGGACTTTTCGTCTACCGACATGGTCTGCTTTACTGATGATATTTTCGGCTTCCATTTTATCGATTATGCGTGCGGCGCGGTTATATCCGATTTGGAGATGTCGTTGAATAAAGCTTGTTGAGGCTTTATTTTCCTGTATGACGATGGCGACGGCTTTATCGTACAGCTCGTCTTCTTTGGATGTATTTCCGCCTGCGTAGGAGATATTATTACTTGCGGAGTCGTCGTCTTGTGTGATGGCTTCTAGATAGTCGGGTTGTTCTGTTGTTTTGAGATTTTGGACGATTTTATCGACTTCTTGGTCAGAGACGAACGGGCCGTGTACGCGGAAGATTCTGTTTCCTCCGGGCATATAGAGCATATCGCCTTGCCCTAGAAGTTGTTCTGCGCCTTGTTCTCCGAGGATTGTTCTGCTGTCGATTTTTGATGTGACTTGGAAGCTGATTCGCGTGGGGAAGTTTGCTTTAATGGTTCCGGTTATGACGTCGACGGATGGTCTTTGTGTTGCCATAATGAGGTGTATTCCGGCGGCACGTGCCATTTGAGCGAGGCGTTGTACGGTGGCTTCGATTTCTTTTCCGGCGACAAGCATCAGGTCGGCCATTTCGTCTATAATAATGACGATGTAGGGGAGTTTTTTCATAGGGAGGGGTTGTTTTTCGTAGAGGGGTTGCCCCTGAGTATCGTAGCCGGTTTGTATTGTTCGCTCGAAGACCTCGCCTGTTTTCAGGGCATGGTGTATTTTCTGGTTGTATCCGGTGATGTTTCGCACGCCTAAGAGTGCCATCATTTGGTATCGCTCTTCCATTTCTCGGACGCTCCATCTTAGGGCTTTGACGGCTTTTTCCGGTTGTGTTACGACAGGGGAGAGAAGATGGGGGATTCCTTCATAGACGGAAAGCTCCAGCATTTTGGGATCGATCATGATCATGCGGCATTGTTCTGGGGAAAGTCGGTAGAGGAGGGAGAGGATCATGGTATTGATAGCGACGGATTTTCCCGAGCCGGTTGTTCCTGCGACAAGCAGGTGAGGCATTTGTGTCAGGTCTGTTATGACTGGGGAGCCGCCGATATCTTTTCCGAGGGCGAGAGAGAGGGAGTCTTTTGTTTCCTGCCATGCGGTTGATTCTAGGATATCGCGTAGCCAGACGGTTTGGCGCTGTTGGTTAGGGAGTTCGATTCCGATGACGTTTCGCCCAGGGACGATCGCCACTCGGACAGAGATGGCGCTCATGGAGCGCGCGATATCGTCTGCTAGGGAGACAACTCGGGAGGTTTTGGTTCCTGGGGCGGGCTCGAGTTCAAAGAGAGTTACGATTGGGCCGGGATGTATCTGGACGATTTTTCCCTCGACTTTAAAGTCGGCGAGGACATTTTCAAGCTGCTGAGCGGTTTGCTGCAGGCTATCTTTATTGACTGTATAGCGTGTCTGCTGCTCTAGGGATGGAGTGTGCAAAAGCGTTAAAGAAGGGCGTTTATAGGGAGAGGCGGCGGCTTCTGTTTTTTCCGCGCAGGAAGCGCTATTTGTTTCTGCGGATATTGTTTGGGGAGGGATTTCCTGATCCTCTTGTGTGGCTTGCGGGAAAAAGAGCGATGTTTTTTTTGTGTCCTCTTGTGGTTCAGCTGTCAGGGTGTGTGTTTTTTCTTTATGGGTGTCATTCTTTGGGGGTATGTTTTTACTTTTTAAGGTAAAGAATGTAAAGGGGAAAGTGATCACCCGATATATCAGGATGAGTGTTTTCCAGAGGAATTTCAGGATGGCGCGCCATTGTTTCAGGGGAAGTCCGAAGGTTGCGACAATAAAAATAAGAGAAAGGGTCAGCAGGGCGATAAAGCTGGTGATCTCTGTATATTCTGGTGAGAGGAATGCTGAGAGTCGCTTTGTTATGCGCAAGGTCATCATTCCTAGGAATCCGCCTATTCCTGTGGGGATGTCGTTCCATGCGCTTTGCTGGGGTGTGAAGATGGAGCATAGACCGCTGAAGCTGATGAGGGCGAAGGGGAGGTATTTTATGGAATGGAGGATATTTTTGAGTGTTTTGGAAAGAAAGAGCCCTTCATATCCCCATGTAAAGAGGATAAAAGGGAGTAAATAAGACGCTATTCCGATATATTGCATGAGGATATCGGCTGTTGTTGCGCCGATTTGCCCGAGGATATTTTCCGGGCTCCATGGCGCGGACTGGTTGAGGGAAGGGTCGCTTGCGTTATAGCTGAAGAGTATGAGAAACAAGGGGATAGCGCTTAGAGTGATGAGAAAACAAAAGAGGTAAAACCCATAATGCTTTAAGGCGACTTTTAGTTTGTTGGGGATTATTTTTTTTGGTTTTTGTGTTTTAGTTCTGGGCATTTTTATTTTCTCTGTAATATTGTGTATGAAAATTATATTCTATAGTTTACTTATGTATTTTGGAAGAGTTCTGCGATACGGCTGAGGGAATTTTCAAGCGGATCGTTCTGGTGGACGAGGGCGATTCGGACAAATGGGGTTCCTGGATTATTGTTATGTTCGTCTTTTTTAGCGAGATACTCCCCCGGGAGGAGTTTCACGGCTTTTTTTTGCCAGAGTTTTTGTGTGAAGTGTTCGCCGTTTCCGACATTCAGCCATAGGAAGAAGCTTCCGTCTGGTTTTTGGAATCCGTTTATATCGCCGAGATATTTTTGCGCGAGTGTCATTTTTTGCTGGTAGCGTTTACGATTTTCCTGCACGTGTGTCTCGTCTTTCCAGAGCGCGGCGCTGGCGTATTGGACAGGGAGAGGAAGGGGAGCGCCTCCGTAGTTTCTAAGGCGTGTGAAGAGAGCGATTAGTTTGGGGTCTCCGGCGACGAATCCTGATCGCAGTCCGGCGGCGCTGGATCGTTTTGATAGGGAGTTAAAAATCAGTATATTTTGGAATATTCCGAATTGATCGCAGATATTGGCGATTCCGATGGGGGGAGTGTCATACCATATTTCGCTGTAGCATTCATCGACGGCGAGTGTGAAGTTATACTTTTGGGCGGTGATGAGGTTATTTTCGAGCGTTTTTCTACAGGCGGCGATTCCTTGTGGGTTCGCGGGTGAGCAAAGGTAGGCCAAGGCAGTTTTCTGAAGAATGTTTGAGGGGAGGGTTGAGAAGTCTGTCTGGAAATTATTTTCTGCTGTTGCGGACAGGAGTATGGGCTGCGCGCCGGCCATGATGGCGGCGCCGTAATAGACTTGATAAAAGGGGTTTGGCAGCAGAACGATGGGTTTTTGGTTGTTTTTTTTGTGAGGGATAGTAAGGAGAGCGGCCATAAAGAGGGCTTCTCTTGTTCCGGAAGTGGGGATGATATTATTGATATCGAGGGATAATTTATTGATGTCGTATCGTTTATAGATCCATGTTACGATGGCGTCTCTTAGTTCGTGGATTCCCTGTGTGGGGGGATATTTATTCCAGAGGGCGGAATACTGAGAGAGAGTTTCTGTCAGAAGAAGCGGGGGTGTATGCTGAGGTTCTCCGATTGACAGGGTGTGAGGCGTGAGATGGTGAGGGGGGGAGATATCTTTAAGCAGTGTATTCAACCGTTGGAAGGGATAGTCCGTCAAGGCGTCGAGTTTATCGTTATACATATGTTATTCTGTCCTTTATAGATTCGTTTTTTGATTGCTATTTGCGGAGTCTGTGTTTCTTTTTATACGGGTATGCTAAAAAAATCAATGTTTTGCCGAGAGTGTATTGCGGTGTTTTTGTGTTTATACTGTATTTTCCGCTGTTATTGATTAATGATTAACGGATTTTATGGTATAGCGGTGATCTTTATACTTATAAATGGGTATTTTCTTTTTATTGATTTACGTTTACATCTATAGCAATATGGCGGTTATATTTTTGTAATGGGATAGAGGGGCTGACTTTATGGATTTAGATAAGCATTATTATGTAACGACGCCGATATATTATGTGAATGACAAGCCGCATATTGGCCATGCGTATACGACTTTGGCGTGTGATGTTTTAGCGCGTTTTAAGCGTTTGGATGGCTATGATGTCTTTTTTTTAACGGGCACGGATGAGCATGGACAGAAAGTAGAGAAGTCGGCGCGGGACGCGGGAAGGACGCCGCGTGAGTTTACGGATTCCATATCGGAGAATTTCAGGCATTTGGCGCGTGTGATGAATTTCAGCCATGATGATTTTATCCGGACGACTGAGGAGCGGCATCATATTTCCTGTAAGAATCTTTGGGAGCGTCTTATTGCCACGGGTGATATTTATGAGGGGATTTATTCGGGTTGGTATGCGATTCGTGATGAGGCGTTTTTTGCGGAGTCGGAATTAACGAAGGGGGAAGATGGTGTTTTACGGGCGCCCAGTGGCGCGCCTGTTGAGTGGCTGGAGGAGCCGAGTTATTTTTTCAAATTATCGGCGTGGCAGGATCGTTTAATGGCGTTGTATGAGTCGTGTCCGGATTTTATTTTGCCTGAGAGTCGTTATAATGAGGTGGTTAATTTTGTCAAGGGTGGGTTGCAGGATCTTTCGATTTCCCGGACGAGTTTTAGTTGGGGAGTTCCTGTTCCTAGTGACGAGGGTCATATTATGTATGTTTGGCTTGACGCGTTGACGAATTATATCACAGCGTTGGGCTATCCTGATGTCAAAGGGGAGATGTACAGGCGCTATTGGCCGGCGGATCTTCATATGGTTGGGAAGGATATTGTTCGTTTTCACGCTGTTTATTGGCCGGCTTTTTTAATGGCGGCGGGTTTGGAGGTTCCTGGGAGGGTTTATGCGCATGGCTGGTGGACGAATGATGGTCAGAAGATATCGAAATCTGTCGGTAATGTGATAGATCCGTTTGAAATTGTGGAGCGTTATGGTTTAGATCAGGTTCGTTTTTTTCTTTTGCGGGAAGTTTCGTTTGGCAGGGACGGTGATTTTTCGGATCGTGCGATTATTTCGCGTATTAACAGCGAGCTTGCGAATGATTATGGTAATTTATGTCAGCGTGTTTTATCGATGGTTCAGAAGAATTGCGGAGGGTGTATACCGGATCATGGCGGGAGATTTTTAAGTCAGGATGAGGCGCTTTTGGCGGAATCCTCTTCTTTGCTTGTTCGTGCGAGATGTGGGATGGATCGTCAGGCTTTTCATGAAGTTTTGGAGGAAATATGGCAGGTGATTCGGGAGGCGAATGCCTGGATTGATCGGGAGGCGCCGTGGCGTTTACGGAAGGAGGATCCTGCTCGTATGGAGGTTGTTTTGTGGGTTTTGATGGAGGTTATTCGTCAGGTTACGCTTTTGCTTTCTCCGTATATGCCTGAGTCATGCGGGAGGATTTTGGATTATTTAGGTCTTTCTTTGGAGCGGCGTTCTTTTGCATATTTTCATGACAGGGGGGCTCTTTCCGCGGGTGTGTCTTTGCCGGTTCCGTCGGGTGTTTTTCCGCGTTATGTATCCAAAGAGGATGGAGGGAAGGATTAACATGTTGATAGACAGTCATTGTCATCTTGATTTTCCAGAGTTAAGGGAGGATGTTGACCGGTTGGTTGACGAGGCGTTTCATGCGGGTGTGGGTGGTATTTTGACTATAGCGACACGTTTGGATTCGTTACCGTTTGTTCTTGAGATCGCAGAGAGGTTTGAGAATATTTTTTGCGCGGTTGGTATTCATCCTCATATGGCGTCGGAATTTTCAGAAGTGAGTGTGGAGGATATTCTGTCTTGTTTAGCCTATCCGAAAGTGGTTGGGATTGGGGAGACGGGTCTTGATTTTCATTATGACAGGAGTCCCCGCGCGATTCAGGAGCGTGTTTTCAAAGTTCATTGTGAGGCGGCGCGTTTATCGTCTTTACCATTGATTGTTCATACACGCAACGCGGATGAGAAAATGCTGGAGATTTTGAGAGATGAGTATGACAAGGGATTAAGGAGCTGTCTTATTCATTGTTTTAGCTCGACGCGGTCTTTTGCGGAAGCGGTTTTAGAGCTGGGATTTTATTTATCTTTTTCGGGGATTGTGACTTTTCCGTCTGCGCGGGAGATTTCGGCTGTTGCGCGGTCTGCTCCTTTGGATCGTATTTTAGTGGAGACGGACGCGCCTTTTTTAGCGCCTGTTCCTAAGCGTGGCCAGACGAATTGCCCGGCGTATGTTTCTTATGTAGCGTCGCATATAGCGGCGTTAAGAGGGGTGGAGTTTTCGGTGTTTCAAAAGCGGCTTTTGGCTAATTTTTCCGCTCTTTTTCCCAAGGCGTCTTTTCGGTTTCCGGAGGCGTTATAATGCAGGTTACGGTTTTAGGGTGTGGGAACGCGACGGGGACGCCCTCTATTGAGGGGGGGTGGGGAGCGTGTAATCCGCGTAATCCGAAGAATCGTCGTTTACGCCCTTCTATTTTTATAGAGACGGATGACGCTTCGATTCTTGTTGACACCTCGCCGGATTTGCGCCAACAGCTTTTATCGGCGCGTATTTCGTCTGTGGACGCTGTTTTTTTTACGCATGATCATGCGGATCATACTCATGGTATTGATGATTTAAGGAGTTTAAACAGGCTGTTAAGGAAGCCTTTGGATGTTTGGTTAAATCAGGAGACACTGGCTGTATTGCGACGTCGGTTTGCCTATGCTTTTTCGCCGTTGCCGGAAGGATGTTTGAATTGGTATAAGCCGACGCTTCTTCCTCATGTTGTTTCTGGGGGGGAGCGATTTTTTGTCAACTCTCTTCCTGTGGATGTTTTTGAGCAGGATCATGGGCGTGTTACAAGTTTGGGATTTCGAATTGGGAAATTTGCTTATAGCACTGATTTTGTTGATCTTCCGCCGTCTTCATTGGAGGCTCTTTTAGGGATTGACACTTGGCTTGTGGGCGCTTTTTCGTTAAAGCCGCATCCGACTCACGCTTATTTAGGAAAAGTGATGTCACTTGTTGAGAGAATTCGCCCAAAGCGTGTTATTCTGACGCATTTAGGGCCTTCGATGGATTATGACAGTATTTCCTCTTTATTACCGGAGCATGTAACGTTGGCGTGGGATGGGCTGGTTTTTTCTGTTAGTGATTGTATAGGGGAGGAAAGGTAGAAGGTGGGGTTTTATTCATGGATATCGCCTTTTTTGTTGAGAGTGCCGCCGCATTTTGCTCACAGGTTGGCGATTGAGGTTTTAAAGAGGGGCTTTTTACCGTCTAAAGAGGCTGTTTCCTCGTCGAAACTGGAGGTTTCTTTATGGGATTTAACTTTTCGCAATCCTGTGGGCGTCGCGGCGGGGTTTGACAAGGACGCGCAGGTGATTGACGGTTTATTGTCGCAAGGGTTTGGTTTTGTGGAAGCGGGGACGGTTACGCCATTGGCGCAGGAGGGAAATCCGCGTCCGAGTATGTTTCGTTTGTCTTCGGAGCGTTGTCTTATTAATCGTCTGGGTTTTAACAATAAGGGTTTTGATGTTTTTTTAAAGAATTTTCATTCTCGTAAATGTTCTGGCGTTGTTGGCATTAACATTGGGAAGAACAAGCTTAGCGAGGATGCGATTGCGGATTATCGAAAAGGGGTTGAGGTTATGGCGCCTTTTGCGGATTATCTGGTGATTAATATCTCTTCTCCCAATACGCCTGGGTTGCGTGATTTGCAGAAGGAGGAGTCTCTTACGCGGCTTCTTGAGGAGCTTATATTTTGTCGGGATCGTGTCTGTGCGATGGGAAGGAAGGCGCCTTTACTTTTGAAGATTTCGCCGGATTTGTCAGATGGAGAGAAGGAGTCGATTGCGCGCTTGGCGTTACTTTATTGTATTGATGGAATTATTGCGACGAACACGACACTTCAGCGTCCTGGTTGTGTTGATCATCCTGTCGCGCGTGAGGAGGGGGGATTAAGCGGTCGGTTATTGTTTGATTTATCGACTCGGGTTTTGTCTGACATGTATCGTTTGACGGAAGGGAAAATACCATTAATTGGTGTTGGTGGTATTGACAGTGGTGAGGCGGCGTGGGAGAAAATAAAGGCGGGAGCGAGTCTTTTACAGCTTTACACACCGTTTATTTATTCAGGATTGGAGCTTGTGGAGTCAATCAATCGTGAATTACTTGAACGAATTGAGAAAGAAGGATATAATTCTGTCTCGGAGGCTGTAGGCTGTTTACATGGAGCACGTTGAGAATAAGTTTAGTGTTGAAAGCTGAACGATAATGAACGACCTTTAAGACTCGCATCGGAAGCGTTTTCCATGGCGCTATTTATTTATATAAAGTGATGAATTTTAGTTTAAGTGCTTGATTCTGGAAAGAAAAGAGGGACGGGAAGTCCTTTTGTAAGGAAGATGGTAACGATTAGTTAGGGTATGGGATGTTACTCTAGTATAGGCATTTTTTTAAATTTTCAGCTTTAAGGTATTTATGAGTGCGATTGAAAAATTTTTAAAGAGGGACTTATTTGATGGATATAGGCAATAATGCATTGATGCAAGGTAAAAAAGGCTTGATTATGGGCGTTGCGAACACGCGCTCGATTGCTTGGAGTATTGCGCAGGGAATTGCGCAAAATGGGGGTGAGCTTGCTTTCACCTATCAGGGGGAGACGCTAGGAAAGCGTGTGAAGCCGCTTGCGGAGTCGGTGGGTTCTGATCTTGTGCTTCCGTGTGATGTTACGGATTTTGAGTCTGTTCAGTCAGTTTTTCGTACGCTTGCGGAGTCGTTTGGTCGTTTAGATTTTATTGTTCATGCGATTGGTTTTTCCGATAAGAATGAGTTAAGGGGCCGTTATGTTGATACGTCGTTGGATAATTTTTTAATGACGATGAATATTTCCTGTTATTCCTTAACGTTGATATGCCAGCAGGCGGATGCGTTTGGTCTTTTGGATCGTGGAAGTAGTATTGTCACGTTGACCTATGGTGGGGCTCAGCGTGTTATGCCGCATTATAATGTTATGGGTGTTGCCAAGGCGGCGTTGGAGTCGAGTGTTCGTTATCTAGCGGAGGATTTTGGCAAGCGAGAGATTAGGATTAATGCGCTTTCGGCGGGCCCTATCAAGACATTAGCGGCGTCAGGTATTGGTGATTTTCGGTATATTTTGAAATGGAATGAGTATAACGCGCCTTTGCGTCGTAATATCACGGCAGAGGATGTTGCTGGGTCGGGTTTATATCTTCTTAGCGATCTTTCCAGTGGTGTTACGGGGGAGGTTCATTATGTTGACTCGGGGTATCATCTTGTGGGTATGAAGGCGGCTGATGCGCCAGATATTGCGACGGTATAGCCATTGTTAACATAAGGGTATTTCAATGTCGGGAAGTTCTTTTGGGCGTTTGTTTTCTGTTACGACGTGGGGGGAGAGTCACGGTGAGTCGATAGGGTGTGTTATTGATGGTGTTCCTTCTTTAATTCCTTTAACGGAGTCTGATATACAGCCATGGCTTGACGCGCGTCGTCCGGGGAAAAGCCGGTATACGACGTTGCGCAAGGAGTCGGATAAAGCGCGGATTGTCTCGGGTACATTTCAAGGGGTGACGACGGGGACGCCTGTTGCGATTCTCATTGAGAATGAGGATGTTCGCTCGGGGGATTATAGTAATTTGGAACGTTCTTTTCGCCCTGGTCATGCGGATTATACGTATCAGGTTAAGTATGGGATTCGAGATTGGCGAGGGGGCGGTCGCTCCAGCGCGCGTGAGACGGCGATGCGTGTTGCGGCGGGTGCGGTAGCGCGTAAGGTTTTGGGGGAGGATGTTCAGATTCGGGGCGCGTTGGTTCAGCTTGGCGATAAGGTGATAGATCGTGGAAATTGGGATTGGTCGGTTTGTGGTGACAATCCGTTTTTTTGCCCGGATGAGGCGTCGGTTACACTTTGGGAGTCTTATTTGGATGAGATTCGCGAGCGGGGCTCTTCTGTTGGCGCGGTTATCGAGCTTGTTGTCTCTGGGATTTCAGCAGGTCTTGGGGAGCCTGTTTTTGATAAGATAGACGCGGACTTGGCGAAAGCGTTAATGAGTATTCCCGCTGTTAAGGCTGTTGAGGTTGGGGATGGTTTTTCAGTGGCTTCCCTAGAGGGAGAGAGCAACGCGGATGAGATTCGTCTTCAGGGAGGGGAGCCTTATTTTCTGTCTAATCATGCGGGGGGTGTTTTAGGAGGAATAACGACGGGGCAGGATATTGTTGTTCGTTTTGCCGTAAAGCCGACGAGTTCTATATCGACGCCAGTTCGGTCGATTGATAGGGATGGGTGTGAAGTGGATATTCGCACGCGGGGGCGTCATGATCCGTGTGTTGGGATCCGCGCTGTTCCTGTTGGGGAGGCGATGATCGCGCTTGTTTTGGCGGATCATTTCCTTCGGAATCGCGCTTGTTCTCGTCCGAAGGCTTCTTTTTTTCCGATGAATTATGACTGATAGTATATAAAAGGCGGTAATATGGTCTTTTGTTTGTTGTGCTTGGCAGAGCGGTTATATTTTGCTATATATGATTTTTAGTAATTTAAAAGCGATTATTTTTTTATTTCTAGCGTATAATTCATGAAGGGTCATTTGGGGTGAGATGGGTTGATGGTATTTGATCTTCTTTGCCACCCATACTTTTTACAAGGTGTTATGTTTTGATGAATAGATCGATAGTGGCGGCAATTTTTATTGCTTTGGGTATTTTTGTTTGGGTTTCTTCCGGTTATATTTTTAAGGATTCTTCCTCTGATTCTGTCGCTTCGGAGGAGAAAGAAGAGTCTCTGCCGTCTGTTCAGGTTATAGAGAGTGATTCTCGGATGTTTCAGCGCACGAGTGAGCTTTTTGGGACTTTAGTTGCGAATCGGGATATCAATATTTTGTCTCAAACCATGGGTAATATTGTTGAGAAGCATGCGCAGAAGGGTCAACTTGTTTTTAGTGGAGATAAGCTTGTTGAGCTTGATGATCGGGATCGTCAGGAAGTTTTGCGGCAGGCTTCTTCATTATTGTCGTTACGTCAGCAGGAGTGGGAAGTTACGGAGAAGTTATCAGAGAAGCAGTTTCGTTCTGATACTGATGTTGCGTTAGCTTTATCGGAGCTTCACAGTGCTCAGGCGGCTTTAAAGCGGGCTCAGTTGGATATTGAGTATAGTTTATTGAAGGCGCCGTTTGATGCTGTTATTGAGGATTATTTTGTTGAGGAGGGTGATTTTATTGAGGTTGGCAAGCCGGTTGCTCGTCTTTTGGATTTAGATCCTATGAAGATAAGGGTTGCTGTTTCCGAGAGGGATATCGGGAAGATTTTTCTGGGTCAGCGGGCGTATATTGAGCTTTCAGAGGATGTTCGTCATGCTGGGGAGGTTTCTTACATATCCCGGGAGAGTTCGACGGTTACTCGGACGGTTTTTGTTGAGATTTCTATAGAGAATCCGGATTTAGTTTTATTTCAGGGTATGACGGCTCGTGTTTTTATTATGCTGGATGAGGTTGAGTCGCATTTTATTTCTCCGTCTTTACTGACTTTGAGTGATGAGGGTCGTATAGGTGTTCGGACAGTAAATGAGCATGACGAGGTGGAGTTTTGGCCTATTGATATAGTTTCTCATACGCAGGAGGGAATTTGGATAACGTCTCTTCCTTCTTTTGTTCGTTTTATTGTTTTGGGTCAGGAGTATGTTTATTCTGGTCAGCGTGTTATACCGATTATGGTTTCGTCTAACGGTCTGTCCGGAGATATATAATGCACGGGATTATCAATTTTGCGTTTTCTTATAAGCGGACGGTTCTTCTTTTATTTTTCTTTATTATTATTCAGGGTGTGGTTTCTTGGAATAATACGCCTCGGGAGTCTTCGCCTGATATTAACATTCCTCTTATTTTCATTACAATTCCTTATGAGGGTATTTCTCCGCAGGATTCTGCTCGGATGCTGATCAATCCTGTGGAGCAGGAGATTCAGGATTTAGATGGTCTCAAGGAGGTTGAGGCTACGGCGTATGAGGGTGGGGCGTGGATTAAGCTTGAGTTTGAAAATCATATTGATATTGCTCAGGCGTTGACGGATGTTTATCGTAAGATTGATGATGTGAAGCCGTCTTTGCCCGATGGTGCTGACGAGCCTGAGATAATGGAGATTAATTTCAGTGAGTTTCCGATTATTTCTCTGGCGCTTTATGGGACGATTCCCGAGCGGGCGCTTTTGCTTTTGGCGCGTAGTTTACGGGATGATATAGAGTCTCTTCCTGGTGTTTTGGAGGTTTTTCTTCGTGGGGATCGGGAAGAGCAGACGGAAATTTTAATTGATCCGTTGAAAGTGGAGGCTCATTCTCTTCAGATAGCGGATATTACGGCATTGATTGCCAGTAACAATACGTTGATAGCGGCGGGGAATCAGGATACGGGGACGGGTCGTTTATCTTTTAAGGCTTCTGGTCTTTTTGAGAATATAGCGGATGTTTTGAATTTACCGGTTCTTGTTGATGGTGATACGATTTTACGTTTGCAGGATATTGCGGAGGTTCGGCAGAATTTCAAGGATCAGAAATCCCTGGCGCGTATTAATGGTGAATCGGCTTTTGTTTTAGAGATTTCCAAGCGTTCTGGGGAGAATATTTTAGAGGTGATAGAGCTTGTCCGGGCGCTTGTGGATGAGAAGTATGAAGAGTGGCCATCGACTCTTCAGGAGAGTATTAATTTATATTGGTTTAACGATCAAGGTAAGTATGTTGAGGATATGTTGACGGATCTTAACAATGGGATTGCGACGGCGATTGCTTTGATTATGATTATCATTGTTGCGGCTCTTGGTTTGAGGAATGCGTTATTGGTTGGTTTAGCGATTCCGTTGTCTTTATTGTCTGGCATTATGTTGATTTCCTTTGCGGGCATGACGTTGAACATGGTTGTTTTATTTTCTTTAATTTTGTCTGTTGGTTTGCTTGTTGATGGAGCGATTGTTGTTACGGAGTATGCGGATCGTCAGATTCATGAGGGGAAGGGTCAGGAAGAAGCCTGGAGGATGGCGGCGATTCGGATGGGGCAGCCTATTTTTGTTTCGACGATAACGACTTTGGCGGCTTTTTTCCCTTTGTTATTTTGGCCGGATACAGTTGGTGAATTTATGTCTTATTTGCCGATTACGTTGTTGGCGGTTTTGGGGTCTTCTTTATTTGTGGCGTTAATTTTTATTCCTACGATAGGCAGTTTGGTGGGGGGGAAGAGCATAGCGATTTCGGATCGTTCTATGACGGTTCAGACGCCTATGTCGGCTATTTTGAAGGCAAAAGGGATTGTGGGTATTTATATTCGTTTTTTGATTTTTGCTTTAAGGCGTCCGCTTCGGCTTGTGTTTATGGCGATTATTATTTTAGTATCGACTTTTGTTTTATTTAGTAATTATGGACCGGGTATTGTTTTTTTTCCGGATGTTGAGCCGGAATATATGCGTATGGATGTTCGGGCACAGGGGAATTTTTCGATTGATGAAATCAGTGATATTATACGTCAGGTTGAGGATCGTTTGCCCAAGACGGATGAGGTGGAAATTTATTATTCTGTGATGCAGTTTCCGGATCAAAACTCTGATGTTATAGGGTCTGTAATGTTTAATTTTGTCGATTGGAACAAGCGTCGTAAGGTTGCTGATATAATGGTTGATATAGAAAAAAGCCTTGAGGGGATGGGTGGAGTGAAGTTTGAGTTCATTACCCCTGAGGAGGGGCCTCCTATTGGCAAGCCGATACAGATACAGCTTTTTTCCTCTGATGTTCTTCTTCTTGAGGAGACGGCGAATTATATTGCGGATTATTTATCGAGCATGAGTGATTTGCATAGTATAGAGACGACGAATTCCATTCCGGGTATTGATTGGCAGATTGTCATTGATCAGGAGGAAGCGACGCGTTTAGGGCTGAGCACGCGTGCGATCGGTGAAGTGTTACGGTTGATAACGAATGGGTTTGAGGTTGGGAAGTGGCGTCCTATTAATTCGGATGAGGAGGTGAATATTTTGGTTCGTTATCCGGCGTCACAGCGGACGTTGGATTATCTGGAGATGATTCGCATTCCGACTCATGAGGGTCTTATACCGATTTCGGAGTTTGTGGCGTATGAGCCTGTTTTTAAGGTTGGGAATCTTGTTTTCCTTGACGGGTATCAGACGGTTTGGGTTCGTGCGGATGTGTATAATCATGTTGTTCCTCAGGATAAGGTGGAGGAAATTGAAGAATGGATGAACACGCATGCGTCTATTGATCCGGCTGTTAATTTCCGGTTCCGTGGTGAGGCTGAGGAGACGGAGGAAAGTAACGAGTTTTTGCAGAATGCGTTTTTTATTGCTGTATCGATGATTGCGATGATTTTAATTACGCAGTTTAACAATTTTTATTTTGCAGGGTTGATTTTGTCGGCTGTTATTTTATCGTTCAGTGGTGCGTTGCTTGGTCTTATTGTTGTTGGCACGCCTGTTAGTATTGTGATGACGGGGATTGGGATTATTGCTCTTGCGGGGATTGTTGTGAATAACAATATTGTGTTTATTGATACGTTTATGCATTTAAGGCGGCAGAAATTTTCAGCTCGGGAGACGATTATCCGTACTGGTGCTCAGCGTCTTCGTCCTGTTTTATTGACGACGGTTACGACGGCGTTAGGTCTTATGCCTATGGCTTTGAAGTTGAATATAGATATATTGAATCGTTCGATTCAATATGACAGTCCTTCTTCTCAGTGGTGGTCGCAGTTAGCGCTTGTGATTATTTCCGGTCTTTTATTTGCGGCATTTTTAACGTTAGTTGTGACGCCGTGCAGTTTAATGGTGCGTGCGAATGTTATGCGATGGTTTAGCGAGCGCAAACGTTCTAATTGAATCGAAGATTTAATATGGCGTCTTTTCGGCAGAAATTTTCAGCTCGGGAGACGATTATCCGTACTGATGTTCAGCGTCTTCGTCCTGTTTTATTGACGACGGTTGCGACGGCGTTAGGTCTTATGCCTATGGCTTTGAAGTTGAATATAGATATATTGAATCGTTCGATTCAATATGACAGTCCTTCTGCTTAGTGGTGGTCAAAAGTTAGCGCTTGTGATTATTTCCGGTCTTTTATTTGCGACATTTTTAACGTTAGTTGTGATGCCGTGCAGTTTAATGGTGCGTGGGAATGTTATGCGATGGTTTAGCGAGCGCAAACGCTCTGCGGGCAGGGCAGATGCGGCTTTTTTCTGGAGAGGGCGGGTGGTCATTTTCTTTCAGGCGGGAGGAGTGTTTTTTTATAGTGGGCATTCTGAAGGGTCATCGGGACATGAGCTGGTTGTTTCAGTTTGTATTGTTGATTCGTGAATATTATACTGTTTTTTCAGATATGATTTAATAATGGGAAGCAGCTGATCGGGTGAGGCTGTTGGTTCTATGCAGACGTGGAAGGAAATGACAGGCTCTTCTGCTGTGATCATCCAGGCGTGTATATGGTGGATATCTTTGATATCTGGATGGAGTGCTTCCAGTTCGTCGTGAAGTGTTTTTATGTTGATATGGGGAGGTGTTCCCTGCAGGAGGACATGGAAGACTTCTCTCAGCAGGTAGTAGGCGGAGAAGAGTACCATGGTTGCGACGATGATGGAAAGGATTGGGTCGGCGAGGTGCCATCCTGTAAGGACGATGATGGTTCCGGCTGCGATGGCTGCGACGGATCCGAGTATATCGGCGATGACGTGGAACATTGCGCCCATGACGTTCAGATTTTTGTGTGTATCGTTGTGGGATGATTTGTGTATAAGGAGCAGGACGATTAGGTTGACGAAAAGGCCTGCGAGTGCGATGGCGAGCATGATTCCGCCTTTGATTTCCACGGGGTTGAAGAATCGTTTTATGGCGGTGAGGATGATGGCGCTTCCGATGGCGAGGAGCATCAGCCCGTTTATGAGTGCGGCGATGACCTGGAGCCGCTGGTATCCGAAAGTTTTATGTTGGCTGCGTTCTTTTTTGGAGTAGGCGAAAGCGAGGAGAGCGATAAGGAGTGCGCTTGCGTCTGTGAGCATATGGCCTGCGTCCGCGAGGAGTGCGAGGGAGTTTGTGAAGAATCCGCCTGCTGCCTCGATGCACATGAATGTTGTGATAAGGATGAAGGACCAGAGGAAGATTTTTTCTTTTTTTTTATAGCCTTCTGTAGAGAGGGCGTGTGATGGCCCTGAGATATGATTTTTACTGTGGTTATGGTTAGGTGCCATGATTTTTTTTATTGATTTTCTGTTATGTTCAGTTTCAAGGGTTTATTGGGGGCAATTTGAAGGCATGTCGGGGCAGGTGTTTTCTGTTTCGATCTGGATTGTTGATTCGTGTACGGCGTAGTGTGTTTGCAGGTATGATTTTATGATTTTCAGGACTGTATTGATGGAGGAAGCTTGCTTAATGTGTACGTGCAGGGAGATCACGGGTTCTTCTGCTGTGATCATCCAGGCGTGTATATGGTGTATATTGTCTATATCGGGGTGGAGTGTTTCCAGTTCATTATGGAGTTTTTCTATATTGATCGTGTGGGGTGTTCCCTGCAGGAGGACATGGAGGACTTCTTTCAGCAGGAAGAAGGCGGAGAGAAGGATCATGATGGCGATAAAGATGGAGAGAATAGGGTCAGCGAAGTGCCATCCTGTCAGGACGATAATGACAGCGGCGATGATGGCAGCGACGGATCCGAGTATATCGGCGATGACGTGGAACATTGCGCCCATGACGTTCAGATTTTTGTGTGTATCGCCGTGGGAGGATTGGTGAATGAGGGAGAGGACGATGAAATTGACGAAAAGGCCTGCGAGTGCGATAGCGAGCATGGCGTCGCCTTTGACTTCCTCGGGGGATGAGAATCGCTCGATGGCTGCATGGATAATCGTGCTTCCGATGGCGAGGAGCATCAGCCCGTTTATGAGTGCGGCGATGACTTGGAGCCGCTGGTACCCGAATGTTCTTTTCGTGTCTCTTTCTTTTCGGGAGAGGGAGAATGCGAGCAGAGCGATAAAGAGGGAGCTTGAATCGATAAACATGTGCCCTGCGTCCGCGAGGAGTGCGAGGGAGTTTGTAAAGAGGCCGCCTGCGACTTTGACGAGCATGAAAGTTATGATGAGAATAAACGCATAGAGGAAGGTTTTTTCTTTTTTTCGATAGCTTCTCTGAGCGAGTGTGTTTAAAGGCTCAAATACAAGGGGGTATCTGCAATGATGAGATTGTTCCATAGTGCGTTGAGACTCCTGTGTTTTATAAGGGCTGTATTTTTAGAGCTAATAAAATAACCATAAATTATTTTATTTGTTTTACAAAGTATTTTTTATATAGTATATAAGCCCCGTGTATTTGAAAAACACTTAACATTATGGAGAGAGAGAAAAGTGGTTATACGCGATAACCTGATGATAGCTGGAGGAAACAGGCGTAAGCTAATTTTTTGGGTATATATAGTAATGTTATGTCTTGTTGTTCTGTTTCCTTTGAGGGTATTTGCTCAGAGTCAGATTTTTATTGTTGGTTCTTCGACGGTTTATCCGTTTGCGATTGCGATTGCGGAGCATTTTGGTCGCACGACGGATTATCGCTCGCCGAAGATTGAGGCGACGGGAACGGGGGGTGGATTTAAGCTATTTTGTGATGGAATCGGAAAGCGTTATCCTGATGTTGTGAATGCTTCTCGGGCGATAGAGCCGTCGGAGAGTGAATTGTGCGTGCGCAATGGTGTTCATGATATTACGGAAGTGAAGATCGGGTATGACGGGATAGTTTTAGCGAACAATATTCGTTCGGATCGGTTTGTATTGACGCGGCGGGATATTTTTCTGGGTTTTGCCTCTCATGTTCCTAATGAGCGTGGGGATGGTCTTATTTTCAATCCGTATAAGAGGTGGAGTGAGGTTAATGATCGTTTACCGGATGTGGAGATCAAGATTTTTGGTCCTCCGCCGACATCTGGCACGCGGGACGCGTTTGCCGAGATGGCGATGGAGCCTGGGTGCGAGATGTTTGAGTTCATCCGTTCTTTTGACAAACAGAAGCGGAAGGCGGTTTGTCACGCGATTCGGGAAGATGGTGTGTATGTAGAGGCTGGGGAAAATGACGCGATTATTGTTCAGAAGTTGGAAAACAGCCGTCATGCGTTGGGTGTTTTTGGTTTTAATTCTCTGGATCAGAATGTCGGGAGGATTCAAGGGGCGATGATTGAGGGTGAGATGCCAACATTTGAGGCGATTGCGAATGGATCGTATGTTTTATCTCGTCCGTTATTTTTTTATGTAAAGGATGCGCACGCGAGGATCAGCCCGGCTCTTCGGAAGTATGTTGATTATTTTACGGCCGATGAGGCTTGGGGGGATGAGGGATATTTGTCTGATCGGGGATTGGTTCCTCTTTCTGTAGAGGAGCGGGATCATTATACGCGAAGTATTTTAAGGAATTTTTCGCGTTAGGGGTTTGAAGGGTTTTTCAATTTTATTTATAGATAGCGAAGAGCGGATTTTATGAGTGGATCGTTTCTTATTTCTCTTCTTTTAGTCTTATGTTTATTCAGCTTTTGGATTGGTCGGAAGAAAGCGTGTGTTTTGGCTGTGGCGTCTGGGGAGGGTGAGAAATGGTCTTCTCATCCGTTTCATCATGGTGTTTATGTGGCGTTATGGTCTGTTCTTTCGACGGGATTTTTACTGATTGCCTGGCTGATATTGGAGCCGATTATTTTCAAAGGGTTGGTTGTTTCCTTTTTCGAAGGTGCTGGCGGGGGGTCTGATTTTGAGTTTGAGGTTTTTTTCAGGGATGTGAAGAGCCTTTCTGGCGCGGCGGTAGGGGAGCCTGTTTTGCTCAGCGGTCAATTTGACCGTTCATATATTGATGACGCGGCGGTTTATTATCAGCGGCTGGGGGCTTTCAGTGAGTTTTTATTGTTTGTTTTACTGGTTTCCGTTGGAAGTTTAATGGTGATTTTGGGGTTGCGTCGTATTTCACCTTCTTTGCGGGCGCGCCAGTTTGTCGAGCGGGTGGTTTCGATAGGTTTGGGGATTTGTTCTGGGATTGCTGTTTTAACGACGGTCGGGATTATCGCGTCTCTTTTTTTTGAGACGCTGCGATTTTTTTCTCTGGTATCGTTTGAGGAGTTTTTCCTAGGAACGCATTGGAGTCCTCAGACGGCACTACGTGCCGGTCAGGTTGCCAGTGAGGGGTCTTTTGGGGCTTTGCCTCTTTTTATGGGGACATTTTTAATTTCGTTTATAGCGATGTGTGTTGCGATTCCGATTGGTGTTTTGTCGGCGGTTTATATGGCGGAGTATGCGTCACCGCGATTTCGGGATGTAGCTAAGCCTGTGCTGGAGATTTTAGCGGGTGTTCCCACGGTTGTTTATGGATTTTTCGCGGCGCTGGTTGTAGCGCCGTTTTTTCATAATTTAAGTTTCAGCGGGTCTGTTTTCGGGTGGGAATTTTCTTTAAATATCGCTTCTGAGAGCGCTGTGGCGGCTGGTTTAGTTATGGGAATAATGATTATTCCTTTTATTTCCTCTTTGGCGGATGATGTGATTACGGCGGTTCCGCAATCTTTGCGGGAGGGGGCGTTAAGTTTGGGCTCGACGCGTTCAGAGATGATCAAGCGGGTGATTTTCCCCGCGGCCTTGCCTGGTATTATCGGGAGTATTCTTTTGGCGATTTCCCGTGCGATAGGCGAGACGATGATTGTTGTTATGGCGGCGGGGACACGGGCGAATTTTACGCTTAATCCGCTAGAGGAAGTGACGACGGTTACGGTTCAGATCGCGACGATTTTAGTCGGGGATCAGGAATTTGAAAGTGCGAAGACCTTGTCTGTTTTTGCGTTAGGGCTTGTTTTATTTTGTGTGACGCTTGTCTTGAATATTATCGCGTTAGCGATTATTAAGAAATATAGGGAACAATATGACTAATATGCGGACTTCTGTGAAGGATTCGAGGCGTACGGCGGATATTGTTCGTGCGAGTTTAAAGAAGCGTTATCGTCAGGAGCGATGTTTTTATTTTGCGGGTTTGGCGGGGATTGCTATTGCGGCTATTGCTTTATTTACGTTATTGGGGAGTATTATTTTTAGTGGTTACAAGGCGTTTTTTCAGACCTATATTCTTTTGCCGGTTTATCTTGATTCAGAGGTAATTGATCCGTCGGGGGAGCGAAATTTGCAGGAGATGCGTCAGGCGAATTATCGGTCGATTATTCGTGGGGCGATTGCGGAGAAATTTCCATCGGTGACGGATCGCAAGGAGCGCCGTCAGCTTTATAGGCTTGTGAGTGAAGGGGCGCGTTATGAGCTTCTTGAACAGGTTATTCGGGATCCGCGTTTAATTGGGAGCAGGGTTGATCTGGAATTACTAGCGAGTGGTGATGTTGACATGTTTATGAAGGGCCATATTTCGCGGGATGTTCCTCAGGAGCATCGTCGTTTATCCGATAAAGCGATTGGCTGGCTGGATACTCTTATTTCGGAAGAGCGTGTCAAGGTCCGTTTTAATGTGAATTTTTTCACGAACGGGGATTCTGAGTTAGCGGAGTTGGCGGGTATATTAGGGGCGTTAAAGGGTTCTTTTTATATGATGATATTGACGTTGGTATGCTCATTTTCTATTGGTGTTGCGGCGGCGATTTATTTGGAGGAATTTTCCTCCAAGAGTCGCTGGCATTATTTTATAGAGGTGAATATCAATAATTTAGCGGCTGTTCCGTCGATTATTTTTGGTTTGCTGGGGCTGGCGGTTTTTCTGCAATTTTTTGATTTTCCTCGTTCGACGCCTCTTGTGGGTTCTGCTGTATTGACATTGATGACTTTGCCGACGATTATTATTGCTTCACGGGCGTCGATTCAGTCTGTTCCCCCGTCGATACGGGAGGCGGCGTATGGGTTGGGAGGTTCGCGTGTTCAGGTTGTTTTTC
>JAQGDQ010001863.1:0-23147 GCA_030141605.1 Tubiluchus corallicola | reverse complement strand
GCTGAGAGAGAGAGAGAGAGAGAGAGAGAGAGAGAGAGAGAGAGAGAGAGAGAGAGAGAGAGAGAGAGAGGAGGCAGTATGTTTGTATAAAGCAAAAAAATGTTACCTCGGTGCGAGGCCCCCTGGAGGGTGAGGCCCCAGGGAAGTATCCCCACTCCCCCCCCCGAAATAGGCCCTGCTTACATCATTTTGCGTTATGACGTCATATCTATTGCTAAAAACTGATCTTACTGCTTAGGAAGTAATTTACATTGAATAAATTATCGTAAATGTTTTCGTTTTTTAAAACTATTTTGAAATATTGTTATGGTAAACACCAAGTGACAGCATGTTTTTACAGACTAATTGTAATTTTCTTGTATCCCTGTCAATAATGAGATAATAAAATTATTGCCAACAAAGTTTTTTTGCATATAATAATCTTGAACGTAAGTCCGCTAGGACGTTATTATAGTTTTGCTTACTTTATTAGAAACCCTATGGTGATAGTTTGCCACGAGGTTAACTGAGAGTTATATAATCATTACAGCAAGTTTGTATAAGAATTGAGGATTGTTAGTTTCACTTTCTTACACCATTCTAATTGAAAGCTCGACACGAACTGTGAATATTCACTGTATTTTTGTCGATACTAGGTTTCGAGTTACCAGTCACCACTCACCACTATTAACAACCGAAAATTCTATAGGTAACTAAAATAAATTCTATCGAACGTTTCACGGTTGAAGATAGAAACTTACGCACGGCGATTGATTGGTAAAATAACGTGTTATTGACTTAGACCAGCTGCCTTGTGTGTCAAGCAGAAAAAACACGGAGTAGCCAAAATAGTATAGTATAGTATAGTATAGTATAGTATAGTATAGTATAGTATAGTATAGTATAGTATAGTATAGTATAGTATAGTATAGTATAGTATAGTATAGTATAGTATAGTATAGTATAGTATAGTATAGCATAGTATAGTATAGTATAGTATAGTATAGTATAGTAAGTAAGTAAGTATAGTATAGTATAGTAATAGTATAGTACAGTATAGCATAGATAGCATAGCATAGAAGAAGATATATAGTAAAATGTATGTATGTATGTATGTATGTATGTATGTATAGTATAGTATAGTATAGTATAGTATAGTATAGTATAGTATAGTATAGTATAGTATAGTATAGTATAGTATAGTATAGTATAGTATAGTATAGTATAGTATAGTATAGTATAGTATAGTATAGTATAGTATAGTATAGTATAGTATATAGTATAGTATAGTATAGTATAGTATAGTATAGTATAGTATAGTATAGTATAGTATAGTATAGTATAGTATAGTATAGTATATATAATATAATATAATATAGTATAGTATAGTACAGTACAGTACAGTACAGTACAGTACAGTACAGTATAGTATAGTATAGTATAGTATAGTATAGTATGGTATGGTATGGTATGGTATAGTATGGTATGGTATGGTATGGTATAGTATAGTATAGTATAGTATAGTATAGTATAGTATATAGTATAGTATAGTATAGTATAGTATAGTATAGTATAGTATAGTATAGTATAGTATAGTATAGTATAGTATAGTATAGTATAGTATAGTATAGTATAGTATAGTATAGTATAGTATAGTATAGTATAGTATAGTATAGTATAGTATAGTATAGTATAGTATAGTATAGTATAGTATAGTATAGTATAGTATAACATAACATAACATAACATAACATAACATAACATAACATGACATAACATAACATAACATAACATAACATAACATAACATAACATAACATAACATAACATAACATAACATAACACAACACAACACAACATAATAAATATGATATAGTGTAGTAAATGTGCGTACATTCGGTAGGCCCTGTAGGTAGGCAGGAATAAAGGTATAGGTAGGTAGGTAAGCAGTCAGACAAGCGGACGGGCAAGTAGCCAGACAGGCAGGCACGTAAGTAGGTAGAGAACTAGGTAGAAAAGTACGCGGCATCAAGGTGAGTATAATTCAAGGTTTAAAAACTACAGAGCAACCGTATAACAGTTTTTTTTAAAAGGTATGAGAATTTGTAACTCTTTACCCAAAGCATTTAGAGAAACTTATAGTTCCCAAATTTCATTAAAACATGAATTAATCACCTTGTGGAATCTACCTACAAGAATATAATCGATACAATAATGATCGAGCCAATCAAATATTCACTAATAGATGCATAAGAAAATTTTCTCAATTGAAAAATGATGTTTATATTAGAAGATTATGTATAATTAACAACACCAATTGTAGCTGTGGTGATTTTATAGGAAGTTCTTACCATTACTTCTTCGAATGCGTAAAATACCGTTGACCGGTGCAGCGTTGTTAGATGACCTCTACTTGACCACCAGATTGTAACACGTGACTGTTTACGAAATTTTAACCCTGCAGTCCTATACACAAAAGTATTTGAAAAATTCAAAACTGGTCATCTTACAATGTTGATTGTTCTGCACAATTTATGACAAGAGTTTATTAAATCAACCTCTCGTCTTACAGTACAATAGATTTTTTTTATTTATTATTATTATCACATTCAGTACAATATAATGACATTAAGCACACAGTGACATCAAAATTATTACATCTACTGTATTAAATTATTATGTTTCATACACTATCGTAATCATAAAAGAATAATTGTACTGCAGTGGGCTAGAGAAGCAAAGGCTTGTATAAGCCCACTGTCATGTGAACCCGATAAAAAAGAATGGATGAGCGAACAAAAAAGAACTGGGAGAAAGGTTAGATCACACAGGAAGGGTAGAAGGATGTGTTAGTGGAAATGGTAGGAAGAAAGATAATAGATTGCGCTATGTTGACATCAGCTCTAAAGATTTATCAATGATGCCTTGTTTTGCATAATCTGCACCAAGATTGTGGTAAGAAATCAGATGATTACTTAGCTGTCTACTTTGCAAATGCATTTTATTATTACTGCTGTTATCTAAATGTTGTTTCTACGAATTAACATGTAAAGTTTTCATTTAAAGAAGCTTAATGCATCTTCTGACTTGTATTTGAGCCACTGATTTGTTCTAATGAATCTTTTGATCTTTATTCTTTCATAAGCACCTTACACTTACCATCTTATACTTAGCACCTTACCCTTAGCACCTTACACTTAGCATCTTACCCTTAGCACCTTACACTTAGCATCTTACCCTTAGCACCTTACACTTAGCACCATACACTTAGCACCTTACCCTTAGCACCTTACACTTAGCATCTTACCCTTAGCACCTTACACTTACCATCTTACCCTTAGCACCTTACCCTTAGCACCTTACACTTAGCATCTTACCCTTAGCACCTTACACTTAGCATCTTACCCTTAGCACCTTACACTTAGCATCTTACCCTTAGCACCTTACACTTAGCATCTTACCCTTAGCACCTTACACTTAGCATCTTACACTTACCATCTTACACTTAGCACCTTACACTTAGCACCTTACACTTAGCACCTTACACTTAGCATCTTACCCTTAGCACCTTACACTTAGCATCTTACCCTTAGCACCTTACACTTAGCATCTTACCCTTAGCACCTTACACTTAGCACCTTACACTTAGCACCTTACCCTTAGCACCTTACACTTAGCATCTTACCCTTAGCACCTTACACTTAGCACCTTACACTTAGCACCTTACAATTAGCACCTTACACTTACCATCTTACCCTTAGCACCTTACCCTTAGCACCTTACCCTTAGCACCTTGCACTCAAGCAGTTGCACCGTCAAGTACTCGTACCAGACATAGTCTTTATGGTAAATTCACTTTAAATAAAATCAATAAAGTTCAAACTAAACTAAAGAACACAGTTTTACGTGGATAGGCTTACATTTTTGCTTTCCGAAAAATTACCAGGTCTATCCATTAATTTAGTGTTAATCTGCTAACAGCAAAAAAAGTTCGAATAAATTGAACTAGGTAGGTCTATGAACGCGAGGAAGCCAGACGAGTAAGTTTAACATTAGCAGCTTTCGATGTGCGCCTATAAAAGGAAATAGACTGTTTCCTAGACGTCACGACAGGAAGTTACTGAGCATCAAGTGGCATGACGAGTTTCCAATGAAGATTTGTGATATAATAAGATCCTCTAGGTAAGCAAATTCAGATAAGAAGACGGCAATGGATTGGTAATGTAACGAGCTTAACGGACAAGAAAAGGGGTACCAGAAGTAGGTTTCAGAAAAATTGCCTTAAGAAATTATATTACTTTATAGCAGTTTTATGCGTATATCGTACTCGCGTTGAAAGGAATTTTTGTTTGTTTTCATTTTAAATCTCCCGCAATACTGTTCCGAAGTTGCCATTACATGACGTCATGTACCAAACGTAAATCAACGGAAGAAAAGGCAATGTTAAATTATGTCATGAAAAACTTTTCGTGCAAATCTATTTTACTTAGCATTTCGCTGAGCTGCTGGAAAGACTTACGTAACTAGAAATTACAATTTAAAGTGTTTTCACCAATTGGTAAAATGTCGCCGACTCACCCTCCAGGGTGCACCACTCACTAACCAAAAACTTATTTTTAATCTTGTTGACAAGATACAGTAATTTTAAATTTTATTTAGTTAGTGACGTGTGCGCTGCGAATACTCTGATTATTTTTTCAAACTTTACACAATGTTATCTAAACGTATTTCAAATGACATCATCAAAATGGCTGCGTCTAACGGTTATCGCGGGAGTTTAAATTTACACGTTTTATACAGCGTTATTGCCGACGCAAGTCCTGCATGCAAAACGGCAGTATGTATGTAAGTGGCATAAAATTTTAAGACGAATTTTTCAAGCTTTATGTAAGTTAAGGGTTTTCTTGTGTTTTAACGAGCTAAAGACGTACCACCGCCTAGCGGGATTCTGACCAACTACTGACACACAGCTTAACATTCACTTTGACAAATTGCAAAATGATTTTACTTGTGCAAATCTCTCACGTTTATATTCACGCCATCAGAATTAGTGAGATGCGCATGCGCAATTTTGGCGCATGCGCATACAGCATACCCACAATAATGTGCCTTTACAGTTTTTATTGCCGTTTTTTACTTTTAAAAATAATACCAAAATCTTTGGTCAGCCATTATTTTTATATTTTTGATTTGAAATTTTCTCTTACGAATATTTAGCGACAGCTTTTTTACTTTAGGTAGTAACAAAGCTAAGCGGCTTTGACAGCTGTTAGAGTCCCTGTATATTTATCATCGTCATCATCATCATCATCATCGTCATCCTCACCATCGTCATCATCATCATCGTCATCATCATCATCATCATCATCATCATCATCATCATCATCATCGTCATCATCATCATCATCATCATCGTCATCATCATCATCGTCATCATCATCATCATCATCATCATCATCATCACCACCGCCACCACCACCACCATCATCATCATCATCATCATCATCATCATCATCATCACCACCGCCACCATCACCACCATCATCATCATCATCATCATCATCATCATCATCATATGCCCATTAAGTCTATTGTAGACATTGGGCGGACAGAACTCTAAAGAAAGAAATCTGCCCTTAAGACAGGTAAACACAGCAGTTAATCCAGCAAAAAACTTGTAATATATATATAGTAGCTCTAGCAGATGTAGGATTCTGGCGCCATCTGTGGTGCATTTGTGTAACTATTATTTTCAAAGTAAATCATTTTAGTAGGAGATGAGGCCCATTTTTATTAACAAACTGCCAAGGTAAGTTTAAAATGAAGTTAAACTACTGTAATTTATTCAAACACATGAAAGTCTAAATTATAGTAGACCTAGTCATACGCGAAGTAACTATTGTGAAAGATTTAAAAATTAACTTTACTATAGAAGCAGTTACGAGTTACTATGTACTTTAGTAACTGTTCTGTTCTCATCAGTAATTTTCAAGGTTTTAGCAACTTTCTCAACCGTCTTCCATCTGTTTAGTTGTTTGTGACTCAAAATTTGGAAGTTTGAAAGATTATTTTTATGCAAACTTTTACTGTCAAATATGTAATTTCCTAATTCTAAACTTCAGTGAAATATTTCATTCTGGTTTTCTCTGCAAGAACGTGCCAAAATTTAAAAGAGGCAGCTAGAAAATTTAATTTTTAAGGCACCTCACATTCTTCCATGAGTTTCCCAAATATGTTTTCGCTTTTCTATTTTTTAATGGATTCCAAATCGTCCTACAGATGGCGCAACGCACATAGCAATGTCAGAGCCTTGTACTACAGCAAAATGGAAGTAAGTTTTAGTTAAGCTCTGAACCACGTTAGTCCCTCTAAGCCACGCCTTATAGGCTTTGTAGACAGGCCTAAATTTCTACTTAATTTTGGAGCAGGATCTTATACCACCCCTTCTTTCCAGGGCCTATTTCAGCCTCCTCGGGGGGGGGCACCATGGTTGGCGCCCAGAAAATTTTTGAACTGCTAGAACGTCGGAGAAGCATTTTCGAAGAGAAAATAGCGAGGAGGCAGTATGTTCGCATAAAGCAAAAAAAAATGTTACCTAGGCACGAGGCCCCCTGGTGGGTGAGGCCCCGGGGAAGTATCCCCACTTCCCCCCCTGAAATAGGACCTGCTTCTTTCAGGGCAAAAGCTATCATCAAAGACACCTAACTTTGCGTCTGTGGAATCTTGGCCGTAGATTAGCAGCTTTCAGTTTCTTTGATTGCACTAAATATAAATATAAATTTTACTAGAAATTAATAATATAAACGTATATATTAAAATGGTATATTACATGTACATACCAGAGAAATTATTGTACTGATGTGGGATTTTCAGCTTTTGTAAAACTAGGAATTACTTACAATTGGTTAAATGACGAAGTCGGGGCTCGTCTATTCAGGGCCTATTTCAGCCTAAGCGAGGCCCGGGGAAGTGGGGCGTGTGAGGCCCCCAAAATTTTTTAACTTCTACAACGCCGGGGGAAACATTTTCGAAGAGAAAATATGGAGTTATATAGTTGTTAAAGGAAAGAACAATTGAAAGAAAAACTGCTTTATTCTCAAGACAAGTCCTTAATACTTGTCAATATTGCCAATACTGGCGTGCGGCAGAAGAGAGAGAAAGCAAGAGAGAAAGAAATACAAGCAAATGTTACCTCGGCGTGAGGCCCCCCTGGAGGGTGAGGCCCTACGCGGTTGCCTAGTTTGCCTATGCTTAAGGCCGGCCCTATTTGTAGACTTCTTTAAGGGCAGAAGAAGTCCCCAAAAGATTGTTGAGGAAGAGCAGATTATGACAAGACAAGCGTATTCAAGCTTACAACTATCCATGCCATCAATTGTGTTAGTATGTGGAAGAATAAAGAAAGAAGTGAACGAGAAAAGCGAAAAAACGAATTCTGACTCCTTATGAAACCTCAGAATACGAGCCCTTATTTTGAGAATTATGAATTATGAATTTATTCCATAGCAACTCAAACATACATATAAATTGATATAACATTGAAAAAAAATAAACTATGCGAGTTACTGTGAGGAGGAGGAAGGAGCATTGAGCTTTCGAGTCCTCCTCCAGATAAGTGTAACAATTGACAATTAACATTACATAGTATTTTCATCAGTTATAACGTACATTAGAACAAAATAAGTTTAAGATCAGGATGAGTAAAATTGTGAGTTAATTATACCGTTGTAGTTGGTAATTCTTTGATGCTTTTTTAAATTGATGAAGATTAAGAGTTTTCATTTCACGCGGAATTGATGACCATATTTTAATAGCATTATATTTTGATGACTGTTTCATTATATTTGTTTTTAGAAGAGGGAGTACATAGTTTCCGACTGAATATCTTGTGTAATGATCATGTTGATTTGAAACTGGACTAAAGTATGACTGAAAAGCTGGTGGAAGTAGTGAATTATGATACTGATACATGAAATGAAGGCAATACATGTCATATATTTCTTTCACTTTAAGAGTTTTAACAGACAAATAAATTATATTTGTTGGATGGTCATACCTTACATGATATATTAGTTTGAGAATTTTGTTCTGGGTAATTCGTAAAGCTTCCAGATTACTTTTGTATACACCAACCCAAGACATGACGCCATATATTAGATAGTGAATAAGCTATCCAATATTTGAAGAACATGTAGGAATGTTTCATGCTTGCTGAATACAATGTCTAAATGGACCGAAACCACTCAGAAATCTGATTGAACTAGAAACAATTGACCAATTGATAAAGTGATTTTTACCTGAAAAATCACAAATCCCAAAACGTTGAAAATGAAGCCAAAAGTGAGCAAGAATACTGATGCCAGCAGCACCCGAACCCATAGTGTACCCCGCTGCACAAGGGAAAACTGATAACGGTCACCATAGTGATAGTTTCAACTAACATGACGTCACAAACCCCGCTGCACAAGGGAAAACTGAAAACGGTCACCATAGTGATAGTTTCAACTAACATTACGTCACAAACCCTGCTGCACAAGGGAAAACTGATAACGGTCACCATAGTGATAGTTTCAACTAACATTACGTCACAAACCCTGCTGCACAAGGGAAAACTGAAAACGGTCACCATAGTGATAGTTTCATGTAACATGACGTCACAAATCCCGCTGCACAAGGGAAAACTGAAAACGGTCACCATAGTGATAGTTTCATGTAACATGACGTCACAAACCCCGCTGCACAAGGGAAAACTGAAAACGGTCACCATAGTGATAGTTTCATGTAACATTACGTCACAAACCCTGCTGCACAAGGGAAAACTGAAAACGGTCACCATAGTGATAGTTTCATGTAACATGACGTCACAAATCCCGCTGCACAAGGGAAAACTGAAAACGGTCACCATAGTGATAGTTTCATGTAACATGACGTCACAAATCCCGCTGCACAAGGGAAAACTGAAAACGGTCACCATAGTGATAGTTTCAACTAACATTACGTCACAAACCCTGCTGCACAAGGGAAAACTGAAAACGGTCACCATAGTGATAGTTGCAACAAACATGACGTCACAATAGATGATGCGCCGACAGTTTGGCATAAGAAGAAATTCATAAAAACATCAAACGAATCTTCGGTATGATTAAACTTGGCTTCTTTCATTAAACATTAGCAGTATTTTGCATGAATTCAGCCGTGCAAAAATGCATGTGATCAAGGTACAGTACAAGCAAAAAAGGTTACTCTTTGAATTGTTCTTACGCATAAGTCAATTTATAAACGTAGTGAAAATGTTACCGAATTCCCCCCCCCCCCCCCCTTATTTTAAGCCAGCTGAATGATCGTGGTACAAGTGCTTAGTAGCTGAAGTTAAGCAACGTCGAGCCTGGCCGGAAAATAAATCGGCGACAGCTCTCTGTGAATTTATTTGTCACACTGCCCAACTATTTACTTCCAAAAAGGACAAAGACACTTATTTACAGTTGCTGGGACAACAGACAACATTAGCCATTGGCTACTATAAGCGACTCCTAACGAATACAGCAACACTGAAATGCAACAAATAAATAACACAGATAACAACTATTTGTGCCAATACAGGTGGTCGTGAGATTCGAACTCGGGCTGCAAGCAGAGAAGCACCAAGGAGCTGTGTGGTCTAGTTGCCATATCATTTGCAGCCTCAATCTCGACTTTCTCACATGTCAAAAAATTTGGTTTAAAAATCTAACTGCGGCTTTATCGTACGTTAATTGAGAATAAGATCAACAATACTAGAGCTTTAAATTATCTATAAATTTTAAAAATTTAGGTCTACGCTAGTATAATTTTTCTTATGAACGTACGCAGAGAATGGTACGATAAATCATAGCTCAGTACTCCGTAATCTGAATGCAAGCTTGAGGTTAGGGCCGCCATATTTAATTCCTAGCTATACTACTAACATTTTGTGAAAATTTAAGTAAAGGGTTGAGAAATTTGAAAGTCAATGGTAGAAGTGCATTGTCAAAAGGAGGACAAAGACTATTTGGAGATACCCCAGTAAGTAAAATCAATACAAAACTATGGGCATCCTCATCCCCCAAAAGGGGAACTTTGTTAGCAGGGTTTTACAATTTAACATTGTACGTGTCATTTAATGGCTTTCGACGTCATCAGTATCATCACCGTCGTCGTCGCTTTGCAGTCGCCATTGCTGTCATCATCATCGTTATCAACCGTGTTCAGAAACACAACTTGACGCATCAGGCTTGTGTAATGATTATTTATGCATTCTATTCAATGCCGTTTCTTTCAGCTACTTAACGGATTCAGCCCTGCCTATAAATTGAAGTCATAAATCAGCTCAGTAGTAATTAAAATTGGTTACATGAAGCTTTCACAGCCTCACGAGTAAAATTTGATACCTTGAATTGTACAGTGATTAATGATTTTGTTGCAGTGATATATTTTAGTGAAAACGTATAGAAGATGTTGTAGTCTAAACTTGTAATATTGTAGAAGATTTTGTAGGCTAAGCTTGTAATATTGTAGAAGATTTTGTAGCCTAATCTTGTAATATTGTAGAAGATTTTGTAGCCTAATCTTGTAATATTGTAGAAGATTTTGTAGGCTAAGCTTGTAATATTGTAGAAGATTTTGTAGTCTAATCTTGTAATATTGTAGAAGATTTTGTAGCCTAATCTTGTACTATTGTAGAAGATTTTGTAGGCTAAGCTTGTAATATTGTAGAAGATTTTGTAGGCTAAGCTTGTAATATTGTAGAAGATTTTGTAGTCTAATCTTGTAATATTGTAGAAGATTTTGTAGGCTAAGCTTGTAATATTGTAAAGATTTTGTAGTCTAATCTTGTAATATTGTAGAAGATTTTGTAGCCTAATCTTGTAATATTGTAGAAGATTTTGTAGTCTAAACTTGTAATATTGTAGAAGATTTTGTAGCCCCTAATCTTGTAATATTGTAGAAGATTTTGTAGTCTAAACTTGTAATATTGTTGAAGATTTTGTAGTCTAATCTTGTAATATTGTAGAAGATTTTGTAGTCTAATCTTGTAATATTGTAGAAGATTTTGTAGGCTAAGCTTGTAATATTGTAGAAGATTTTGTAGTCTAATCTTGTAATATTGTAGAAGATTTTGTAGCCTAATCTTGTACTATTGTAGAAGATTTTGTAGTCTAATCTTGTAATATTGTCGAAGATTTTGTAGTCTAAACTTGTAATATTGCAGAAGATTTTGTAGTCTGAGCTTGTAATATTGTAGAAGATTTTGTAGTCTCAGCTTGTAATATTGTAGAAGATTTTGCAGTCTAAGCTTGTAATATTGTAGAAGATTTTGTAGTCTAAGCTTGTAATATTGTAGAAGATTTTGTAGTCTAAACTTGTAATATTGTAGAAGATTTTGTAGTCTAAGCTTGCAATATTGTAGATGATTTTGTAGTCTAAACTTGTAATATTGTAGAAGATTTTGTAGTCTCAGCTTGTAATATTGTAGAAGATTTTGTAGTCTAAACATGTAATAATTGAAACAGCTGTAAACGTGTTTTTCTGATTGTAATTTTAACAGTACTATAAGCATCGTATTGGCTATACACTTAACATTGTACAGTTAATGTATCAATGTATAATGCATATTAGTTAATTGTTTGTTGAGCACACAACATAAAGAGAAAGAAAACATTGATTCTGTACATAGGATTGAACGGCTCAAACGTAGTAGGGACGATCATACAAAAAACACATTGATAACAAAAGCACATTGGTAACAAAAGCACATTGGTAACAAAAGCACATTGATAACAAAAGCACAATGGTAACAAAAGCACAATGATAACAAAAGCACAATACTAACAAAAGCACCATATTAAGAAAAGCACAATAATAGCAGAGTAAAACAACAATAGTAAAAACACATTTTGCAGGCTGCCAGTTCAAATTAAAGTTATTTGCTATCCTGTTTCTCTTCCCTTTTCGTACTGATGTCGTATATAAAATTTATCACTAGGTTTCTCATCTCTACATCTCTATATTTTTAAAAAAATTTCAACTACAACTTTTCTCTCTTTTTGATAAGCAGGACGTGTCATACAAAAATGCATTTCACTTGATTCATCTCACATATTTTACATATTTATTTCAAATATTCTTTGGTGAGCAGGTATATCTTTGTCTGCAACTAGATACCCGTTTATGTAAATATGTATATTAAAACAAAAGATTAATGATAATTATAAATCCATGTTATCCATATTGACATTGATGGATTCTCGTCTGATCACCGAAGTTAAGTACTTAGAGCCTGGTTAGTACTTGGATGGGTGACCGCCTAGGAATACCAGGTGCTGTAGGCCTGCGGGATGCCCACACTGTATCTCGACACTAGGCAGAGGAGCTGTACAAGCAGCCAACGGCCAGAGCGCGGAGGAGGTCAAGTGACTTAACGGCCATGCGTAGAAGAGTAAACCTTCCAAATCAGGAGTGGAGCCCGGAAGGCGGACCAGCGCAACATGCTCACTGACTCCGGCAGCTCCTGCAGCCAATCTGGCGCCAAACGTTTCGCTCCGCTTTCCTTTGGACTACACCAGGGAGGAAGAGACGGGTTCCTTTTGTCTCTGGGCAACTCAGGATCTCCATACACCTTGCCCAGGCGTGTGCCCTGGAGACGTTCAAGGATCGCACTGCTCAGCCACGCTGCAGCTTCATCAATGTGATCAATAACTGACTCTCTTGGCACACACTCCGTTGTCTTCCGAGACAGAAGGATGCCAACAACACTCTACAATATGTACAGTGCACACTCCATTGTCTTCCGAGACAGAAGGATGCCAACAACACTCTACAATATGTACAGTGCACACTCCATTGTCTTCCGAGACAGAAGGATGCCAACAACACTCTACAATATGTACAGTGCACACTCCATTGTCTTCCGAGACAGTAGGATGCCAACAACACTCTACAATATGTACAGTGCACACTCCATTGTCTTCCGAGACAGAAGGATGCCAACAACACTCTACAATATGTACAGTGCACACTCCATTGTCTTCCGAGACAGTAGGATGCCAACAACACTCTACAATATGTACAGTGCACACTCCATTGTCTTCCGAGACAGAAGGATGCCAACAACACTCTACAATATGTACAGTGCACACTCCATTGTCTTCCGAGACAGAAGGATGCCAACAACACTCTACAATATGTACAGTGCACACTCCATTGTCTTCCGAGACAGAAGGATGCCAACAACACTCTACAATATGTACAGTGCACACTCCATTGTCTTCCGAGACAGAAGGATGCCAGCAACACTCTACAATATGTACAGTGCACACTCCATTGTCTTCCGAGACAGAAGGATGCCAACAACACTCTACAATATGTACAGTGCACACTCCATTGTCTTCCGAGACAGAAGGATGCCAACAACACTCTACAATATGTACAGTGCACATTCCATTGTCTTCCGAGACAGGAGGATGCCCACAACAGCATTAAAATTACACACGTTTGTTTCGATTCATACAGTATTAAAACAATGGCAGAACATTTTCTGAAGCAGCACCCCCAGTATCTTTAGCTACGAGAGCCGCGGCTGTCACCGTTATCATTGCACGTATCCGTAGTTTTGCTTAAACACAGGTTTGAATCTGCGCGCACGTCACGTGCATCAGTCTTTAGAATTCTAATGGGAATAGGACAAACAGCAGCAGCAGCTATTATTTAACTGGCTTCAGCGAGGAGCGCAGAGGTTTTATTATCTAAACGAACTTGTATCTGTTCGCGGGATAGAGAGAGATATAATGGACTCGAAATGGCTTCAGAATGTGAAGCTGCAAAATTTTGTGTGTTGTGAATGTTAAATGATGTACACCTACGTAGAAGGGATATGACAAACGTGATTCATGGTTAATTATTGTGACGTGCAGGTGATACGTTCTGATTAATCTCATAGGAATGTTAATTGCATTGCTAAGGATAAATCATAGAATTGCAATGGGTATGTTATTGTATTTAGAATAAACTATGTTACTGAAGTTTAAAAATCGATGGTATGTAATTACTATTGACATTTTAAGTTATGTAATTTATGAGTGTAAGAAAGTAAAAAGATAAAAAGGTAATTTACATACAACAACACCTAAATTGTACAAAGACAATGCGTACATCATATAAATATATATATAAAATGTAAATATATATATATAAATAAATAAATATAAATATATAAATATATATATAAATAAATAAATAAATAGATAAATAAATAAATAAATAAATAAATAAATATATATATATATATATATTGACATTTTAAATTATGTAATTTATGAGCGTAAGAAAGTAAAAAGATTGAAGATAAAAAGGTAATTTACATAAAACAACACCTAGATTGTACAAAGACAATGAGTACATCATATATATATATATTAATAACATTCATTGCTGTTAGAAATGGTATTTTGTGAGACAAATAAAAGATTTTTTACAATATCGCTATGCTTCTCGTACTGCTGCTGCTGCTACTTCTACTACTACTACTACTACTACTACTACTACTGCTACTACTACTACTACTACTACTACTACTACTACTACTACTACTACTACTACTACTACTACTACTACTACTACTACTACTACTACTACTACTACTACTACTACTACTACTACTGCTGCTGCTGCTGCTGCTACTACTACTACTACTGCTACTGCTACTACTACTAGTAGTAGTAGTAATAGTAGTGCTACCACAAGAAATTAAAATGGATATATACGTAAATAGAGTCTTTAAAGTCTGGCAAAATCCATCATATAATTGCTAATTAATCCTCAGCTTAACTCAAGCTGCTGCCAGCTTATCTCACTGCAACAGCAGCTGCCGACGTCACTGTAGCTTGAATGAAACGATTCATGGAAAACTAAAACATGCAACGGTATGAATGGGCTGCATTCAGCTACCAGAAATTATTTTAGGTATTAATTTGCAACCATCATTTCCAAATGTGTTCATATTGCATTTCATTAAAGCAAAACTTATTCTAATTAAACTGTAGGTCAAAACAATCTACTCTCTAAAATATTGAAAGACACTGTTTTTTTCAAAAATGAGCTAGTTGAAAGAATTAATTACCACACAAACACAATTTCACGTTCGCGCCACTAGTTCTTCGCTGTTACATACATTTCGCCATTCGCTAGTTAGACGGGCACTAGCGCCTGCATTTCGGAAACGCATTGCACATAAATTGGTGCTGTACTTCTCAGTTCAGATGTGTTAGTTTGTGATGAACTAGACACGTTCGACAGCTCAAGCGTGAGCACAGAGGTAAATTTGAAATTTGAATTTTTATCTTAAAACTTGCCAAGTTTTAATACAACACACTGAATATCTTACAGTAGCACTGTACTTCAATTTTCTCTTTCACAAACACGTGCAACACGCTCGTGGAATATTTTGCTGTTGAAAATTATGTTAATTTGTGATGTCATCACTAGTTGGGCTCTCGCCATTAATTAAGATTTGATTCTATTATGTCGCTGACTCACCCTCCAGGGTGCGCCATTCATTAACCAAAAACTTAATCTTATTGACAAGATACAGTAATTTTAAATTTTAATTAGTTGGTGACATATGCGCTACGAATGCTCAAGCTTTACTCAGTGTTAACTAAACTTGTTTCAAACGACCTACGATCAAAATGGGTAACGGTCGTCGCGAAAGTTTAAATTTACACGTTTTATACAGCGTTGCGGCCGATGCAAGCCCTGCATACAAAAAGATAGTATGTAAGTAGCATCAAATTTCAAGACGAATTTTTTGAACTTTATGTAAGTGGAGGGTTTTCTTTTGCTTTAACTGTCTTTAACTGACTCCATAAAACGATTAAAAATGAAATTTTTAAACAAATTATGTAATGTAATACGTGTTATGTTAGTTTTGTAATGTCAAATGTATAAATAGTGTAAATGTAATGAGTGAAATTTATGTAATGTAAAGCATGTTTCTGTTAATTGTGTCATGTCAAATGTATAAATAGTGTAAATGTAATGAGTGAAATTTATGTAATGAAAAGCATGTTTCTGTTAATTGTATGTTCATTTCTTGTATATAATTAGGCGTTAGTTTTGCACTTTAGTTTTTTTTAGAATGCACTGGACGCATTTGTCTTGAACAGTGTTGTTATTTTAACATTACGCTGAGGCTTACTCAATTTTATTATAATGAGTGAACCATTTTAATATACCAAGGTATATATTAAAGCTAAGAACTGCTTTCAATAATAGTGTCGGTGCATAGACTTAGAGCAAAAACCATCCCGTTGCAGATCCATATACATGTATAGCAATTCGAATTTCCAACATTAAAGGTTCAAATAGTTTCCCTTGGTTCAAACGTTAACAGATGACACCTGTTGTCGAATTTAATTAACAGTTTATTATTAATTTTGATTTGTAGTTTTAAATTTTAACTTTTCATTACCACTAAGTCAGAGCTGACATCTGTTTGCACTCTCTGAAGTTTTCAGTATATCTATGTATTTGTTACTGCATTGTATATCACTGGGTTACTTAGCTTCTCTGTGAATGTAGTAGTTTTTTACACTTGGTAGTAAGATTAGAAGGAAAACAATGGGCAAAAATTTGTGTGGTTATAACAATATTTTGACTCAGATGCCATGATATATTGGCTGATAGATTTACTTTGACTTTTGTTTACTACTATTGATTATGTTTACCATTTTTGTGTACATGTGTAGCGAAGTAATGTAATGTAATGTAATACGTGTTATGGTAGTTTTGTAATGTCAAATGTATAAATAGTATAAATGTAATGAGTGAAAGTTATCTAATGTAAAGCATGTTTCTGTTAATTGTGTCATGTCAAATGTTTAATGTACGTTTGTAATATTGTTTTATAAAAATATTTTAATATGGTGTTTGTAAATATGTTCATTTATTGTATATAATTAAACCTTAGTTTTGCACTTTAGTTTTTTTTTACTCTGCACTGGACGCATTTGTCTTGAACAGTGTTGTTATTTTAACATTACGCTGAGGCTTAATCAATTTTATTATAATGAGTGAACCATTTTAATGACAAATAAAGAATTAATATATATATATATATATATATTAAAAGCTAAGAACTGCTTACACGAATAATAATCTCGGTGCATAGACTTAGAGCAAGAACCATCTCGTTGCAAATCCATATACATGTATAACAAGTTAGACTATCATGTAGTGAAGTACAATCTACTGAATAAACTTACCTTTCTGTTTGTACGATCAGCAACATCACTTGGCAGGTAATTGGAAATTTTCTAAAGATGGACGTGATGATATTTGCGTAGGCTGTATGTCTTAGTTCCCGCCGTATGAGGGGTTTGTTTACATGGAATGTAAATTGAGGTTTCCATGAAAGGTATTGAAACTCTGGCAGAAACCAAAGCAAGACAAAAAAGTGGTTATATAACCTACTGTAAAATCCTGGTATTGTTTAATGGAAAGGCATGAAAATAGGGAAGGCAAGGAATGGGGAAGTGGGGCGTGTGAGACCCCCTTTGGCGCAAAGCGGTTGGCGCCTAGAAACATTTTGAACTGCTAGAACGCCGGAGAAGCATTTTCGAAGAGAAAATAGCGAGGAGGCAGTATGTTCGCATAAAGCAAAAAAAATGTTACCTAGGCACGAGGCCCCCCTGGAGGGTGAGGCCCCGGGGAAGTATCCCCACTTCACCCCCCTGAAATAAGCCTTGGTGCTGTGGCAAAAATTCTGAAATTGAAATAAAAACTATCATTTAGTTTAGCTAAACGCTAATCTCGTGTCATAAGTGATTAGCTAATAATATTATTACCAGTGGCGGTTCGTAGCTAAAATTAGTGGGGGGACTGCAAAATTAAAAATATTTAGCCATTGTTTTAATACTGTGTAAAACGAAACAAACATATGTAATTTTAATGTTGTATTGTAATTTTAAACAAACAAAACGAATTCATACATAAACTTGATAAACTCTTAAACAAAAATATTGTTTTCTAAAGAATAGCCCAAATTGTTGCAGTTCACGCTGGTACACGGCTTTTAAACACGTGACAACTGACAACACGTACTGCAGTGAGCGACAGTACTCTTTCTACCTAAAGTACAGAGTCTTATCTCAGACATGTGCGCATGGCCGCATGCGCACAACAGCCGGACTACACATTGCTTGGGCTGTGAAGCAAACAGTACTACCCTCACGTGCTCCGGTTCCACACACGTATAAAAAGAATTAAAGAAAAAAGACTTATTATGATGAATATTGTTCCGGTGTTCGACCCGGTAGATAGCCTTACGACGCGGCCGCCCGTAATATAAAAGCTGAGCTCAGTAACTGCTTGTTGTGTAATACCTTGCACCTGTTCATTATGTGGCACTTATATAAAAGCTGAGCTCAGTAACTGCTTGTCGTGTGTTATAAAATGCGCCCTCTACACATATTTTCCGAAGAGAATACGAAATTATAGCCTAATTATCCCATTGGTTAATATGCTCCTGCTGCTATTGTATTCGTGTCATGTTATCAATGATCATTTTTACGTCTTTTTTATTAGCAACATGATAAATGGATGAGCTTCATAATATCGTCTTTGTTTCCGCTGCTGTTGCTGAAGCAGATGTCTGCATGAACTCCTGCTGTTACTCTATGAGGATTCACCGTGTGCTTTGCTAACGTGCGGCTGACTGTTATAAATGAGAGGCTGACAGAATAAAGTCCTCTCCACACTGAGAATTAATGACTAGACGTCTAGAAGCCTTCTCGTGTCATGAATGGGAAAATCATGTAGCGAACGCACCTGTAATTGACATCAGAAACAACTAGGACGATGTAGTTGACGCGGAGACGTCCAGGGGGCGCAACAATGGTGCTCTTTACGGGCAATCAGTTGTTCACTTGTTTTGCGCTGACTGCACTTGTTGAAGTTTGCTTTCTTGTTATGACGTTAAAGTTGAAAATCTTTCATAATGATGCCAACAAGGAGGAATCAAGATTTGTTAAGTCGGTTTTTCGTCAGCAAAACTTTCGCCCGACAGGTAATTTGAACGACGTGAGTGAAACGAATACAAGTGGGATTGTTGCACATAGTGACAGTGACGATGACGATGATTTACTAGTTATTATGGTAAAAGGAAAGAAAGAAATCGTAGGAAATAAAAGCGAACTTGAAACCCTAAAAGACGTTCACGTGGCCAGAGCAAGAGACACGCCCGGTGAATATTTATTGAAAGATTCAAGACAGGAGATGTACAGGTATTATAAGATAAACTTGCTAATATAATATAATATAATATAATATAATGTAATGTAATGTAATGTAATGTAATGTAATGTAATGTAATGTAATGTAATGTAATGTAATGTAATGTAATGTAATGTAACGTAATGTAACGTAACGCAACGTAACGTAAAATTATAATATAACACAGTATAATATAATATAACATAACATAACATAATATAATATAACATAACATAACATAACATAACATAACATAACATAACATAACATAACATAACATAACATAACATAACATAACATAACATAACATAGCATAGCATAGCATAGCATAGCATAGCATAGCATAGCATAGCATAACATAACATAACATAACATAACATAACATAACATAACATAACATAACATAACATAGCATAGCATAGCATAGCATAGCATAGCATAGCATAGCATAGCATAGCATAGCATAACATAACATAACATAACATAACATAACATAACATAACATAACATAACATAACATAACATATTATAATATAATAATATAATGTACTATAGAACATTTTACTGTAAGGTTTCGGCAGTGGTATCTGTGGCATTTTCAAGCTAAACAATCAGGAAAACAGAAAATAAGTACAAATTAACACTAATTGTAAGTTTACAATTATCTGTACACGTGGTTATTTGATTTTGTCTGATTGTTTGTATGCCTGCTATGTTATTGTCAGTATTAAAACTTAGAGAATGTGAAACCTTTGCCGATTGCTTGTGATTACATCATTCCTATTTTTAGACTGGCGACGTTTGATATTCTATTAACGGAGGGGGGGGGGAATCGTGAACTTTTAGATTTTATAAATCATAGAGTTAGGCAACTTACTAGTCTAAAGTACTAACAAACCAGGAGAATGGCAGCGAGGTAGTTGGTACTGATTACGTCATTGCTATTTTTAGACCGGCGACATTTGATATTCTATTAATAGACTGAGGAGGGGGGGGGAGAAAAAATCGTGAACTTTTAGATTTTATAAATTATAGAGTTAGGCAACTTACTAGCCTAAAGTGCTAACAAACCAGGAGAATGGCGGCGAGGTAGTTGGTACTGATTACATCATTTCTATTTTTAGACCAACGAAGTTTGATATTCTATTAATAGACTGAGGGGGGAGAGAGAGAAAAATCGTGAAAAACGAAGACCAAACTGTCAAACGTTTAGCAGATATTCATACATTTGTACTTTATGCAATATTTGAAAATGTTAGAAACTGCTGCAAAAATATGATAGCGTTGACGTTGATTGTAATTACATCACTTGTTTGGCTTCACACGTTTTTGGGACGTTTTTTGACCAAACAGCATAGGGAAAAAACTATTCTAGCGGCGCCTGATTGGACTCTCGGAAGGAGATATATAGCTCTTTAGAAAGAGGAAGAATAGGGCTACAGGATGGTGTGGGCTATATTTTAGGACACCTCCACCAAAAGGAGTACCGGCGAGTTAATTAGATGTTCTATTTTCGACAATTTTCACTTGGAAAACTGCTGACGCAAAGCCAGTGTTCTGACGTCATCCATTATACTCTGTCTATAACTTTAATTCAGTAAAAGCTGCTGTTGGTTTTGCATTGTAAATGAGGACTGTGTAGGTTGTTCGCGTATTATTGATTATAAGTGTATTTATGTGCAAAATTTTTTGCGCGGCTTTTGCTAGTAATAATTAAGCTGATTGAGTGCTAATTTATTGTAAATGCTTCAGTTCAGAACAAGGATTACGGAGTTGTGAAAAGTTTTATCTTGGCATAACAAGGACACGTCTTTACGATCCACATCAGAAGTACATCATGGAGCTACTGGAAGATCTAGAAACGCTAGATTTCGTGAGCACAGGTATGGAATAATCATTCTAGGTGTATAATATAGAATAACTCATGGACTGCTGTATCATGTGAATGTGCCATTTGTAAATTCAGCGAACTTCCAAATTTTGTTAAGTCGTAATTAAATGCTGAAATGTTGGCAGGAAAATTTTTTATTGACCTAGATAGCTTTTTGTGTAAATTATAGAAAATGTTACTGCCTAAAATTTTTACTGTCTCAATTCTTAACTGTCTGAATTTTTACTGTCTTCATGTAGTTTTAATTTTTCTTGTACCAATACCTCTGGTGGCATCCAAAAGATTTTAAGTAGTACATATTATTACCATGTTATCGCTCATATACATAATGTTTGATATCGGTTTACGAGCTTTAAGCTCATGTTTTACAAATATGTACTGTTTATATCATACCGATGAAAATAAATATTATCTCCTCTCGTCTCGTCTCGTCTCGTCTCGCCTCGCCTCGCCTCGCCTCGCCTCGCCTCGTCTCGTCTCGTCTCGTCTCATCTCATCTCATCTCATCTCATCTCATCTCATCTCATCTCATCTCATCTCATCTCATCTCATCTCATCTCATCTCATCTCATCTCATCTCATCTCATCTCATTTTATCTTAACAATCGTACATGGCTTTCAGCGCATAACTTAGTAACCGCTTAGTAACTTACTTAATGCTTTTATTGCGTTTCTTAAATTCACGAATTGGCATCTGTCTTGTAGTTTGCTGATGGGTTTGTTTACGACGTACGACGACTCAAATGTGAAAGTCGTTAATATGCGAAATTGTAACTTTTGCGCTACAAACACAGAAATGACCAGTCCGCTTGCGTGTTTCAAGCGAGTAACCAAAATCATATTACCTATACGAAAACAACCAGAACATCACGACGAAACAGACCTCTTTATAGGTTACTTCGTAAGCCAGTCTCACTGACTGTGTTGTTGGTAGTTTCAGCAGAAGGTGCAAAATAAAGAATACCATTACCATCTTGTATAATCGGGCGCATGCGCTGTAGTTCCAACCTAGTTAACAGATGGACAGGTGCCTTCTACCTTTGACTCTGTGTGTGAGAAGGTTATATAAAATCATTTCTAGATGTTAGACTGAAAAATTATGGCGTTTATTTAATAAACAACAAAGAAACCCGAGTATTAGTGTGTACCATTAGAAGTGGTTCAAGTTAGATGTCATGCGTGACTATACTTTCGCTCGTATTCGTAAAAAAACATATTATATCAGAGATAACGCCACGGCGAAAGAGACCTCTTCATAGGTTACTTCGTAAGCCAGTCTCACTGACTGTGTTGTTGGTAGTTTCAGCAAAATGTGCAAAATAAAGAATATCTTTACCATATTGTATAATCGGGCGCATGCGTTGTAGTTCCAACCTAGTTAACAGCTGGAGCGGTGTCCTCTATCTTTGAAGGTTATGTAAAATGCTTTATAGATGTTAGACTGAAAAATTTTGGCCGTTTATTTAATAAACAACAAGGAAACCTGAGTATTAGTGTGTACCATTAGAAGTGGTTCAAGTTAGATGTTATGCGCGGCTATACTTTCGCTTGTATTCGCCAAAACGTATTATACCAGAGAGAACGCCATGGCGAAAGAGACCACTTCATAGGTTACGTCGCAAGCGAGTAACCAGCAAACCTAAAAAACAAGTAAATGAACAAGTAAATGATAAATGATAAAAACGAGACTTGTCAACAGAGTTTCTGTTAGACTGTTTTAATGTTCCAGCCTCTTGATCATACTCAACTGAGTATCTCATCCTGTATAATGTAACTCAACTGCTATTTTCATGCTGCAGTTTTTCGCGTGCGAAAGTTAATGAATTTCAACATCCATTGGGAGTCGCTGAGAGCGCCTCTAGTGTGCATTACACGCAACTGACGCGATATTTTTACGGAAAAATGTCGAACTAGGCAGCACATTAACACGGTTCATGCCATTAGAAATGTCACGTTTCTCTGAACTAAAGTGAATAGGCTTATATGAAAGCTTGTAA
>JAQGDQ010001099.1:30000-62784 GCA_030141605.1 Tubiluchus corallicola | reverse complement strand
TATTGCTTTAGTCTTTACACTTACGCTTATGAGGTGACTAGTCGTATATTGCTCTAGTCTTTACACTTACGCTTATGAGGTGACTAGTCGTATATTGCTCTAGTCTTTACACTTACACTTATAAGGTGACTAGTCATATATTGCTATAGTCTTTACACTTACGCTTATGAGGTGACTAGTCGTATGTTGCTCTAGTCTTTACACTTACGCTTATGAGGTGACTAGTCGTAAGTGTAAAGACTAGTTCTTCCATGACTAGCTCATGCTCTTGTAGAAAAAATTTCCTTAAATAAGTACAGAATTGCTGGGTGTCTGTTTATTACAAATTACGTACTTTAACCTTTGCATAGAGTTAAATGTACAGTATGAAACAGGTTTGCAAGGGCAGATCCATGCAACCATGAGTAAACATTTTTACTCCAGAAGAAGCGCAGTACTGGCGTAGCTCTCGACACGTGACCTCTGACCTCTCACGTAACTGTGACCTCTCTTACTTGCTTGCAGAGTAAGATCGATCGTCTGGAAAGCGGTTTGGAGAAGCTCCGCACGACGGCGCTGCAGGTGGACGAGTTGAAGGCGATACTCGCGGAGCAGGAAGTGGAGCTGACGCAGAAGAACGAAGACGCGGACAAACTCATTCAGGTGAAAAAGTTTTTTTTATACACCTTTTCCGCTCCGCAGTTTGAGTTGGAGTGCTCGGTGGGCCGAATTTACGTGTAGGGGGACCAGAACGTATTTTGCTTTCAAGAATAATCCTTTAACCCTTTCACTACGGAAGGCGGCACACTGCTGCCTGGGTTTTTCATGCAAGGGACGGAAGGCGGTAGACTGCCGCTCAAGCTCAGTTGCCGTTACCCAGGTCTGTTTATTTCACTGCTGTGGTCATGCAAAAACATTGTAGAAAAGTTTAACAGCCCTGGGATTGGGGTTGCTTTGCTACAAGTAATGCTAACCAGCCAATCAGCATCTGAAGCCAGGTGCAGTCCACAATACTGTACTGTATGGTATGTTCTCATGCAAAATCACTTGTAGATCGTTGATGAAACCTATAGTGTTTAGTTCATTGTTCTGCATTCTTATAAAATGATTGCATATTATAAATTAGTAACATGACTTTTGTGAAAACTGGTTTCTAAATATAAGTACATGCTTATTTATGAATGTGTGCACGTGTGTGTGTGTGTGTTTGCGTGCATGCGTGCGTGTGTGTGTGCATGAGTTCATGTATGTGTGGTCACATGTGTAGAAACAAAACTAATATTTAATATTAGTACTCAATAACAAGCAACTATTTGTTTATTTACAAAATTCTGTTTTGGTAACACACCATAAGAAGTTATTGTCAAATGTGCAAAAGTCGGCGTGATGCAGTTAAAAAGCAACTACGTAGTGAAAGGGTTAAGATAAGACACGCAGCCAAGAGAGGTTGCTTACCTGTGTTCTGTTGTGTGCACGTGTCATTCTTTAGTGAAAGAAGTAGTCAGAAGTAGTAAATTAGATCAAACTCTCCAGGAACATTTTCCTCAGCTGTCACTAATCCATTTATTAGCCAGGCACAGCGATGCTTAAACTTGTCCACCTATCACACACGGTACCAGTTAGCTATTTACTTTGCTTTACTTGAAGTCAAAATATTGTTTTATAAAAGGACTTTTAAAGTTAATATACCTTTTATTGTTATTGGCATCCTTCTGTCTAGGAAGACAATGGAATGTGCGCCAAGAGAGTCCGATCCTTGAACGTCTCCAGGGCGCATGCCTGGGCAAGGTGTATGGAGATCCTGAGTTGCCCAGACCGCAGGAACCCCCTCTCTTCCTCTCTTGTGTAGTCCAAAGGAAAGCGGAGCGATACGTTTGGCACCAGGTTGGCTGCAGGAGCTGCCGGAGTCAGTGAGCATGCTGCACTGGTCCGCCTTGATTTGGAAGGTTTACTCCTCTACACATGGCCGTTGGGTCACTTGACCTCCTCTGCCCTCTAGCCGTTGGCTGCTTGTGCAGCTCCTGCGCCTAGTGTCAAGATACAATGTATGCATCCTTTTATAGCTGCATAATAAGTGTTTAAATCACTTTATACCTATTTTGTAAGATTTTGTACATACCTTTCTATAATACTGTTGCGGAGGCGGCCAAGAGGTCGAGGGTTCAAATCTAGGTCAGCCATGTTGCAGACAAATGTTGTAAATGAGAAAATACGCAAGAAATGTAAAAATTTAAACAGAAAATTAAGATGAAAACTAGCCAGAACCTTTTCCTCATGCTGATCGTGACTACGGAACAGGTGCTTAGGTGGTAAACGTTCCTCTCCGTCTGCCGATTGAACGGGGGCAAAATGCAGTTTATTTTCGACCCCCCTCTACGTTGAGATGGTTTGATCCTTCACGAAGCCATTCGCATAGCTGCCATACAGTGGTGATATGCAACAGCTTCATGTTGGATCGAACCATCACAACGTAGAGGCGGGTCGAAAATAAATTGCATTTTACCCGCGTAACAGTATATTAGCATATTTGTATAGAAGCTATTCTAAAAAACTTTTTAGTTGTAATTAGTTTATATTGGACTGCCATCCGCTCATAGCGGAGGCAGGACGGATCGCACCGCGGCCCACACCGTGCAGCATGTCTTAATTATGTCATTCAACGCTTCACCCATAAACAAAGATTGAATAATAGAGTCAGTCGAAATGACAATTTATTATTGAATTTTACACGTTAAATAAGGAACGACCAGCTTACCTACAGGAACAGAGTTTGCGAGAAAAGCCTGAGAAATGTGAACAGAGCTGCACATGCTACGAAAGACATGACCACTGACAAGGATCTACAGAGCAGACCTTCCCTTTTATAAGCTCAGGTGTGCGTGTGACTAGTGGCTTTTACTAACACAAGGTCAGAATACGAGTCTGTGCTAGATAAAGCCACGTTCACATGCACACCCGAGCAGTCTACTGTATTCCCCTGCCAGCATTACATTTCATTTCATCACAGCCCTGTAGTACAAGATGTTTTTATACATTTGCCATTTCTCGGCCGTGCATTAAACGGACGCTAAATTTCTTCACAATGCATTAAACAGGTGGTCGCCGTGGAGACGGAGAAGGTGAGCAAAGAGAAGGCAATCGCCGACGAGGAGGAGAAGAAGGTTGCCATCATCAACGAGGAGGTGGCCAAGAGGCAGAAGGAGTGCGAACAGGAGCTAGCCCTTGCCGAACCTGCCCTTATTGCTGCCCAGGAGGCGTTGAACACTCTTAACAAGGTGCGCCTGTGGACGATGGAGTTTTTTTATTTCAATTTTTTTTTGATTGTTTTTTTGTCTTGTTTCCTTCAGGACCGTAAGAGTTCATGAAAAACTGCAAGAGTTCATGAAAAACTGCAAGGGTTCATGAAAAACTGCAAGAGTTCATGAAAAACTGCAAGGGTTCATGAAAAACTGCAAGAGTTCATGAAAAACTGCAAGAGTTCATGAAAAACTGTGAGGGTTCATGAAAAACTGCAAGAGTTCATGAAAAACTGCAAGAGTTCATGAAAAACTGCAAGGGTTCATGAAAAACTGCAAGAGTTCATGAAAAACTGCAAGGGTTCATGAAAAACTGCAAGGGTTCATGAAAAACTGCAAGGGTTCATGAAAAACTGCAAGGGTTCATGAAAAACTGCAAGAGTTCATGAAAAACTGCAAGGGTTCATGAAAAACTGCAAGGGTTCATGAAAAACTGCAAGAGTTCATGAAAAACTGCAAGGGTTCATGAAAAACTGCAAGAGTTCATGGAAAACTGCAAGAGTTCATGAAAAACTGCAAGGGTTCATGAAAAACTGCAAGAGTTCATGAAAAACTGCAAGAGTTCATGAAAAACTGCAAGAGTTCATGAAAAACTGCAAGGGTTCATGAAAAACTGCAAGAGTTCATGAAAAACTGCAAGAGTTCATGAAAAACTGCAAGGGTTCATGAAAAACTGCAAGAGTTCATGAAAAACTGTAAGGGTTCATGAAAAACTGCAAGGGTTCATGGAAAACTGCAAGAGTTCATGAAAAACTGCAAGAGTTCATGAAAACTGCAAGGGTTCATGAAAACTGCAAGGGTTCATGAAAAACTGCAAGAGTTCATGAAAACTGCAAGGGTTCATGAAAAACTGCAAGAGTTCATGAAAAACTGTAAGGGTTCATGAAAAACTGCAAGAGTTCATGAAAACTGCAAGGGTTCATGAAAAACTGCAAGAGTTCATGAAAAACTGCAAGGGTTCATGAAAAACTGCAAGAGTTCATGGAAAACTGCAAGAGTTCATGAGAAACTGCAAGAGTTCATGAAAAACTGCAAGAGTTCATGAAAAACTGCAAGGGTTCATGAAAAACTGCAAGGGTTCATGAAAAACTGCAAGGGTTCATGAAAAACTGCAAGAGTTCATGAAAAACTGCAAGAGTTCATGAAAAACTGCAAGAGTTCATGAAAAACTGCAAGAGTTCATGAAAAACTGCAAGAGTTCATGAAAAACTGCAAGAGTTCATGAGAAACTGTAAGGGTTCATGAGAAACTGCAAGAGTTCATGAAAAACTGCAAGGGTTCATGAGAATCTGCTCTCACTAAGCAGCGATTACGTTATATTTGATAATTTTTGTAGGTTTCTACTCCTCACACAATGGATTTTCATGCAAAATTATCAATGAAATACGTTTGCTCACCTTAGACAAATTAAAAATCAATTTTTCACGGAAAAAAATGCACAAAGCTTTCAATAACTGCAATGTTTGCACTGTAACAATGTACAGTATCACTCCTGTGAAATCGGCAAATGTAGAAAATTTCAACTATCCAGACACAACACTCTGATTCACTTTAGCCTCAAATCTACTGTATTTTTAAGGAGAAATTCCTGTTAAAAGATGAAACGACGTTAATTTGTCCTTGCCCAATCTCTTGGTTTTTCCTAAAATAATAGCAGAACACTGCACAGCTTGGTCTGTAGCAAGCAGGTGATCAATAAAATAGTGTGTACGATCACGCAAGTGTACACCAGGCTAAGGTACTCAATAGACTAGCTAATCAAGCAAGTGTACACCAGACTAAGCTACTCAATAGACTAGCTAATCAAGCAAGTGGACACCAGACTAAGCTACTCGATAGGCTAGCTAATCACGCAAGTGGACACCAGACTAAGCTACTCGATAGGCTAAGTTGGAGTGCTTGAAGAGGGCGTTTTTTTCTTAATGTTATTCAATAAAATCACTTATAAATGTTTAAACAAATAGCAGGATTGGATAGCCAAGATTCTCCTGAATAGAACAGTTACATAATTTGTAATCATTTAGTTATGTCTGGGCTCATACAGTAGCAGAAAAGTCCTAATCTTTTAAGAACAATTTTGAACGGTGCGGTCCTGAACGAGTTAAAAAGAGCTCGACACAAATGACATTTCTCACCCCAGTCAGCCATAATAAGAATTCCAATGCAGAGTGTATCAATCAAAGTGTTCAGTATGTGCAACGGCCGTAAATATTCCTTAAGGCAATAAAAGGCGTTCGAATTGAAAATTTTCACCGATGCTCGATCTCGAAGATTTCTCCTGAAATAAATTTTTGTTCTGAATGCATTTGTAATAAACCTGAATTAAACCTTTTCTCGTTGGTGTCTAATACGGTTGACATAAATACTTTTCATTGATCTGTCCAAAAATTCTTTTTGGGTTTAATTTTGACTTCCCACAATCACAACTTTCAACTCACCCCTGGTAGCGGCAATTGTAAAGCCGCCATATCGGTTGGGATTGGATCGGATCGGCCAATTGGTAAAAGTATTCGGATCGGATTAGAACACAAGTTTCCATGGTAACATCCGGCACATCCCTGGTAACTGGCCAGGTGCGATACGGCACGTGAAATTACTCGAAAACAGTTTTTGCCACAATCACCAATCCATTTACTCATTAGACTTGATGTTGCTCGACTTCTCTCACTGAATAAATATCACGATCACTCGGTTATTCACAATGCAGTAAAATTATTTGCCATTTCTTGTTCCAGAACAATCTGACAGAACTGAAGTCATTCGGCACTCCGCCGCCCATCGTCGTCAGCGTCGCCGCTGCCGTCATGTGCCTACTCGCTCCGAACGGAAGAGTGCCGCGCGACAGAAGCTGGAAAAATGCCAAACTGATGATGCAAAGGGTATGTAACGTGTTGTTACATGTTTTACGAAGACTAATGAGGTAATCAGTGTAATTACTGAGGTAACTCACATCTCGGTTTGCCGGACTAAAGTGGGGAGAAAAATGTTTCACAAATATTCAACAGGAAAGATATTCCACGAGCGTGTTGCATGTGTTTACGAAAGCGAAAATCGAAGTACAGTGTTACTGTAAGATATTCAGCGCGTTGTACTAAAACTAGGCAAGTTTTAAGATAAAAATTCAAATTTCAAGTTTAACCCCATTCGGCTCGTGCAACGAAAAATGGCGGTTCTTCAAGTTTAATACTGCTAACAACAGAATTATAAAAAATAAAATAAGTTTTACAGTAAGTTTATAATAAAATAAATTGAATATTCGTATGAGAGTAGGATTCTAACTTGTATAAGCCTGCATGTGTGCTTGCATATCAAAATCACCCATAAGTTGGCAATTAAGTTTTTCTAGTTTTTTTCTAGAATCTTCATTTCATGAGGATCATTTTGATACCAAGTTCATCACTCTATGTTATTTGTAACCTGAGATAATCCACGTTGAAGTTGAGGTGCAGGCTGCACATTGAAAAACATGATCTTGAGAAAATCATTGTTAAAGTCAGCCATTGTTTTTTGTCGCGTCTTTACAAAACACTTAGTAACCGTGCAACAAATATTGGTTGCTATGGACTTTGTAAGAACACATTGATGTTATGTTTAAATGCTGTAGATGTCTCTTCCTGACAAAAAATCCGAAGCAAAATGGCTGCTTCCACGAGCTTCTATCAGAGTTTGAAAATACAAGTTTTTTTACAATTGCTGTACTAGTTTCTACTCTGAAAAGTGAGTATGAGATTATAAGATTAAATTTTTAGTATTTTTTGGACATTTTCTTGACAATTTGATGCTAGAATATAAAAGTCCAATATATTTAGCATTTATTTTTGTAAAAAACAAAAAATTGACATTTCAGCAAATTTTTGGTGCATTCAACTTTGAAGCGTCATAACATAGTTTTAATTAAGCCGACTTGTGGACGGTTTTGGTTTGCAAGCAGACATTATAGCGAAGGTGTCAGTTTGACACTAAATTTACCGATGATGCGTAAGAGGCTTTTTGTGCTAAACAATAACGATGTGCATTGTTTCATGACAGTGCTAAACAATAACGATGTGCATTGTTTCATGACAGTTCTAAACAATAACGATGTGCATTGTTTCATGACAGTGCTAAACAATAACGATGTGCATTGTTTCATGACAGTGCTAAACAATAACGATGTGCATTGTTTCATGACAGTGCTAAACAATAACGATGTGCATTGTTTCACGACAGTGCTAAACAATAACGATGTGCATTGTTTCACGACAGTGCTAAACAATAACGATGTGCATTGTTTCACGACAGTGCTAAACAATAACGATGAGCATTGTTTCATGACAGTGCTAAACAATAACGATGTGCATTGTTTCATGACAGTGCTAAACAATAACGATGTGCATTGTTTCATGACAGTGCTAAACAATAACGATGTGCATTGTTTCATGACAGTGCTAAACAATAACGATGTGCATTGTTTCACGACAGTGCTAAACAATAACGATGTGCATTGTTTCACGACAGTGCTAAACAATAACGATGAGCATTGTTTCACGACAGTGCTAAATGATAACAATGTGCATTGTTTCACGACAGCGCTAAACGATAACAATATGCACTGTTTCACGACAGCGCTAAACAATAACAATGTGCACTGTTTCACGGCAGTGCTAAACAATAACAATGTGCATTGTTTCACGACAGTGCTAAACGATAACAATATGCACTGTTTCACGACAGCGCTAAACAATAACAATATGCACTGTTTCACGGCAGTGCTAAATAATGTGCAATGTTTCATGATACAATTTTATCTAATGATTGCTAGGTTGATTTTTTTCTGGATCAGCTAATTAACTACGACAAAGAAAACATACCCGAGAGTAGCCTAAAAGCTGTAAACGAGTACTTGGCCCTTCCTGGCTTCAAGCCGGAGATCGTCCTGACGAAATCGTTTGCCGCAGGAGGTAAAGAGTTTTCGTTTCACGTTCCGCTTGCTAAAAATCCGTTTTTGTTTTCGCGAAACCGCCCGAAATTTAGGTGGACGGATTTCTGGACCAGCTGATCACCTACGACAAGGAGAACATCCACGAGAACTGTCTGAAGGCGGTGGCGGCGTACATTGCCGATCCGGACTTCAATCCCGAATTCGTCTCCGGGAAGTCGTTCGCTGCGGGAGGTACTCAGGCCGACTTTCTCTAGAAATGACTGCACCTATTCACTTCTTCTTCTTCTTCCCAGCTTTTCCCTATGCGGGGTCGCCATACTGCACCTATTCACTGCATCCCTGAAAGCACAACTTTGTGTCCAAAACCTCTATACTCCGCAACTCACGCCTTGTATTACGCCTCACATTGCGTACACCACGCCTCGTACCTCACTGAGTTCCCCACATTTCACAGCGTGAGATACTTGATCCAGGCTTTTCCAGGAATTATTCCCACGTCCGTAAGCTCACAAATTCATGTCCCCTACCTTTGCAATCCACGACTCATTTCAATCTGTATTACACCTCACATTGCGTATACCACATCTCACACCGCACGTGCCGCACTTCACATTGTGTTCCCCACGCCTCACTTTGTTTACCACGCTTCACAGCCGGAGATACGTGATCCAGCTTTTTCCTGAATGTTATGTCTGTGTGCTCACAACTTTATAACCTATATTTTTTCAATCCACAATGCATTCCTTTCTATATTACACCTCACTCTGTGTTCCCCACGCCTCTCTCTTTTCAATCCACAATGCATTCCTTTCTATATTACACCTCACTCTGTGTTCCCCACGCCTCTCTCTGTCTCTCCTACATCTCACACTACATACCTGTACTTCAAGCTATACCTGACATTTTACACCATTACTCTGCACTAAAGTTATTTACTTATATATCCCACCATGTTATACTTTCAAATTACAAATGATTCCACATTACGGGGGTTTTCATGATGGATGTCTCTAGAATTCTCTTAAGTTACATTGTCAACCATGTCAACTGACTGTAAACAGTCAACCTCGGATATAAGGGACACCTCCGGACCGGAAAAAACCGTCCTTTATATCCGACGTCCCTTATAGCCGAAGTTGAGTCAGACCGAGCGTGTATCTAGACCTGTACTTTTACCCATATTTCTATGGATTATTGCTACACATTCAGTGCAAACGGCATGTAGGAAGCTCCTTCAGTGATGCGAGATGTATGTGACCGCGGAAACCGAGCTGTTCGAAGGCCGAGTTTGCCAAAAATTGAGGTTAAAAATCGATCAATTTCACATTGATCATAGGCTCCCTTATATGCGAGGTAAATTAGCTGGGTTTCTATTACGCGGGACCTGAAGATATCATCCCTTAGAACCGAAAGTCCCTTACATCCGAGTATCTTATATACAACAATACGAAAAATTGGGACCAGTGTTGGTGGTCCCTTATATCCGAGTACCTTATATACGAAGATTTTTATAAGGAAAAACGTTACGAACAATCGGGACCGGTGTTGGTGGTCCTTTATAAGCGAATACCTTATACCCGAGGTTGACTGTATATGATTTTGTGATGATTTCTATGCATCGACTTTCCTCTCTTCGGCTGCCTGTCTTTGCACATCTTACTAGGACGCTTCACGATCAATACTCTCTTTTCTTCTGCATGCTTATATTGCCTCCTTGCTACCATGAGCTTGAGTAGTTGCTAACCAAACGGGATTTTGTTTTTTATGTAAACGTTTTTTACAGGCACATAAAAACATTTACAGTCAATCAACCTCTGGTATAATGTACTCGTTTATAAGGGACGCTCGCTTAGAAGGGACCACATCGACAGATCCCGATTTTTCGTAACATTTTTCCTATGTAAAAGTCTTTGTATATAAGGTACTCAAATATAAGGAGTTTCGCTTATAAGGGACCACATTGACAGATCCCGATTTTTCGTAACATTTTTCGTATGTAAAAGTCTTTGTATATAAGGTACTCGGTTGTAAGGGACGATATCTTCAGGTCCCGCGAAATAGAAACCCAGGTAAATTACCTCGCATATAAGGAACCCTATGACCAAAGCGAAATTGATCGATTTTTAACATCAATTTTTCGCAAATTCCGCATTCGAACAGCTCGGTTTCCGTGGTCACGTACATCTCGCATCACTGAAGGAGCTTCCTACTTACCTTTTGTACTGAATGTGTAGCAATAATCCATAAAAATATGGGTAAAAGTACAGAAAAGTACAGGTCTAGATACACCCTCGGTCTGACTAAACTTCGGCTATAAGGGACATCGGATATAAGGGACGGTTTTTTTCGGTCCTGAGGTGTCCCTTATATCCGAGGTTGACTGTATTTAGAAAAGAACACAAAACTATATTAAAAAACATGCTTATCAGTTAGTGTATTTGTGCTTGTGCACATTGGAAGCCGTAATCTTAACGATTTTTTGTTCAAAGCTGTTAACGATAAAATGACAGTTTCGCCGCGCATCGCCCCGTTGTTCTGACCGCTGTCCGACTTACGAATGCTGGCTGTTTAGGTCTTTGTTCGTGGGTGATAAACATCGTCAAATTTTACGACGTCTACTGCGAAGTGGAACCGAAGAGAATCGCTCTTCAGCAGGCGAACGACGAGTTGACAGCAGCGCAGGAGAAACTGGCCAGCATCAAGAAACATCTACAGGTAACGTGTTAATGCCAGTGTGTCTACAGGTAACGTGTTAATGCCAGTGTGTCTACAGGTAACGTGTTAATGCCAGTGTGTCTACAGGTAACGTGTTAATGCCAGTGTGTCTACAGGTAACGTGTTAATGCCAGTGTGTCTACAGGTAACGTGTTAATGCCATGTGTCTACAGGTAACGTGTTAATGCCAGTGTGTCGCTGGGATTCTAGTAGAAAAGTGTCTATGATGATGATGATGACAATGGTGATTTAGATTTATTCATCCATTTAGCACAATGTAACAAAATACGAGTTATACGATTACGAATTAACAATGCATTGCAGTGCTATGATGACATAAACAACAACAACAAATAAACAAATACGTTAATTGGACCAAAGAAAACTAATGTGAGAAGATGATAATGATGCTGATGATGATAATGATGTTGTTGTTGTTGATGATGATGATGATGGAGATGATGATGACGTTGTTGTTGTTGTTGTTGTTGTTGTTGTTGTTGTTGTTGTTGTTGTTGATGCTGATGATGATGATGTTGTTGTTTTGATGATGTTGATGTTGTTGTTGTTGTTGTTGTTGTTGTTGTTGTTGTTGATGATGATGATGATGATGGAGATGATGATGATGATGATGATAATGATGCTGATGTTGTTGTTGTTGTTGTTGTTGTTGATGATGATGATGATGATGATGATGATGACAACGATGGTGGTTTAGATATATTTATTCATCCAATTGACACACTAGAACAAAATACAAGTTATGCAATTGCAAATTAACAATGCATTGCAGTGCTATGAGCGCGGCAGAAGAAATTAACCTACAAGCTTCGATCAACATGGATAAGACTAAATTACTGATATAAACAACAACAACAACAACAACAACAAGAACAACAAAAAACATTAAATGAAGCAAAGCAAACAGATGCGAGAAAACGATAAGGAAGATGTTGTTGTTGATGACGATGATAATGATGATGTTGATGACGATGAAGTGATTAGGTGCAGTCATTTCTAGAGAAAGTCGGCTCGAGTACCTCCTGCAGCGAACGACTTCCCGGAGACGAATTCGGGATTGAAGTCCGGATCGGCAATGTACGCCGCCACCGCCTTCAGACAGTTCTCGTGGATGTTCTCCTTGTCGTAGGTGATCAGCTGGTCCAGAAATCCGTCCACCTAAATTTCGGGCGGTTTCGCGAAAACAAAAACGGATTTTTAGCAAGCGGAACGTGAAACGAAAACTCTTTACCTCCTGCGGCAAACGATTTCGTCAGGACGATCTCCGGCTTGAAGCCAGGAAGGGCCAAGTACTCGTTTACAGCTTTTAGGCTACTCTCGGGTATGTTTTCTTTGTCGTAGTTAATTAGCTGATCCAGAAAAAAATCAACCTAGCAATCATTAGATAAAATTGTATCATGAAACATTGCACATTATTTAGCACTGCCGTGAAACAGTGCACATTGTTATTGTTTAGCGCTGTCGTGAAACAGTGCATATTGTTATTGTTTAGCGCTGTCGTGAAACAGTGCATATTGTTATCGTTTAGCACTGTCGTGAAACAATGCACATTGTTATTGTTTAGCACTGCCGTGAAACAGTGCACATTGTTATTGTTTAGCGCTGTCGTGAAACAGTGCATATTGTTATCGTTTAGCGCTGTCGTGAAACAATGCACATTGTTATCATTTAGCACTGTCGTGAAACAATGCTCATCGTTATTGTTTAGCACTGTCGTGAAACAATGCACATCGTTATTGTTTAGCACTGTCATGAAACAATGCACATCGTTATTGTTTAGCACTGTCATGAAACAATGCACATCGTTATTGTTTAGCACTGTCATGAAACAATGCACATCGTTATTGTTTAGCACTGTCATGAAACAATGCACATCGTTATTGTTTAGCACTGTCATGAAACAATGCACATCGTTATTGTTTAGCACTGTCATGAAACAATGCACATCGTTATTGTTTAGAACTGTCATGAAACAATGCACATCGTTATTGTTTAGCACTGTCATGAAACAATGCACATCGTTATTGTTTAGCACAAAAAGCCTCTTACGCATCATCGGTAAATTTAGTGTCAAACTGACACCTTCGCTATAATGTCTGCTTGCAAACCAAAACCGTCCACAAGTCGGCTTAATTAAAACTATGTTATGACGCTTCAAAGTTGAATGCACCAAAAATTTGCTGAAATGTCAATTTTTTGTTTTTTACAAAAATAAATGCTAAATATATTGGACTTTTATATTCTAGCATCAAATTGTCAAGAAAATGTCCAAAAAATACTAAAAATTTAATCTTATAATCTCATACTCACTTTTCAGAGTAGAAACTAGTACAGCAATTGTAAAAAAACTTGTATTTTCAAACTCTGATAGAAGCTCGTGGAAGCAGCCATTTTGCTTCGGATTTTTTGTCAGGAAGAGACATCTACAGCATTTAAACATAACATCAATGTGTTCTTACAAAGTCCATAGCAACCAATATTTGTTGCACGGTTACTAAGTGTTTTGTAAAGACGCGACAAAAAACAATGGCTGACTTTAACAATGATTTTCTCAAGATCATGTTTTTCAATGTGCAGCCTGCACCTCAATTTCAATGTGGATTATCTCAGCTTAGAAATAACATAGAGTGATGAACTTGGTATCAAAATGATCCTCATGAAATGAAGATTCTAGAAAAAAACTAGAAAAACTTAATTGCCAACTTATGGGTGATTTTGATATGCAAGCACACATGTAAGCTTTTACAACTTAAAATCCTACTCTCATACGAATATTCAATTTATTTTATTATAAACTTACTGTAAAACTTATTTTATTTTTTATAATTCTGTTGTTAGCAGTATTAAATTTGAAGAACCGCCATTTTTCGTTGCACGAGCCGAATGGGGTTAAACTTGAAATTTGAATTTTTATCTTAAAACTTGCCTAGTTTCAGTACAACACACTGAATATCTTACAGTAGCACTGTACTTCAATTTTCGCTTTCGCAAACACGCGCAACACGCTCGTGGAATATCTTTCCTGTTAAATATTTGTGGAATATTTTTCTCCCCACTTTACTCCGGCAAACCGAGATGTGAGTTACCTCAGCAATTACACTGATTACCACGTTAGTCTTCGTAAAACATGTAACAACGCGTTACATACCCTTTGCATCATCAGTTTGGCATTTTTCCAGCTTCTGTCGCGCGGCACTCTTCCGTTCGGAGCGAGCAGGCACATGACGGCAGCGGCGACGCTGACGACGATGGGCGGCGGAGTGCCGAATGACTTCAGTTCTGTCAGATTGTTCTGGAACAAGAAATGGCAAATAATTTTACTGCATTGTGAATAACCGAGTGATCGTGACATTTAGTCAGTGAGAGAAGTCGAGCAACATCAACTCTAATGAGTAAATGGATTGGTGATTGTGGCAAAAACTGTTTTCGAGTAATTTCACGTGCCGTATCGCACCTGGCCAGTTACCAGGGATGTGCCGGATGTTACCATGGAAACTTGTGTTCTAATCCGATCCGAATACTTTTACCAATTGGCCGATCCGATCCAATCCCAACCGATATGGCGGCTTTACAATTGCCGCTACCAGGGGTGAGTTGAAAGTTGTGATTGTGGGAAGTCAAAATTAAACCCAAAAAGAATTTTTGGACAGATCAATGAAAAGTATTTATGTCAACCGTATTAGACACCAATGAGAAAAGGTTTAATTCAGGTTTATTACAAATGCATTCAGAACAAAAATTTATTTCAGGAGAAATCTTCAAGATTGAGCATCGGTGAAAATTTTCAATTCGAACGCCTTTTATTGCCTTAAGGAATATTTACGGCCGTTGCACATACTGAACACTTTGATTGATACACTCTGAATTGGAATTCTTTTTATGGCTGACTGGGGTGAGAAATGTCATTTGTGTCGAGCTCTTTTTAACTCTTTCAGGACCGCATCACTCAAAATTGTTCTTAAAAGAACTGTGACTTTTCTGCTACTGTATGAGCCCAGACATGACTAAATGATTACAAATTAGGTACTGTTCTATTCAGGAGAATCTTGGCTATCCAATCATGCTATTTGTTTAAACATTTGTAGGTGATTTAATTGAATAACATTAAGAAAAACATGCCCTTTTCAGCCACTCCAACTTAGCCTATTGAGTAGCTTAGCCTGGTGTACACTTACGTGATCGTACACACTAATTTATTAATCACCTGTTTGCTACAGTCCAAGCTGAGCAGTGTTCTGCTGCTATTCCAGGAAAAAACCAACCGATCAGCCAAGGACAAATTAAGGTAGCTTCATCTTTTAACAGGAATTTCTCTCTAAGAATAGTAGACTTGAGACCAAAGTTTATCAGAGTGTTGTGTCTGGATAGTTGAAATTTTCTACATTTGCCGATTTCACAGGAGTAATACTGTACAATGTTACAGTGCAAACACTGCAGTTATTGAAAGCTTTGTGCATTTTTTTCCGTGAAAAATTGATTTTTAATTTGTCTAAGGTAAGCAAACGTATTTCATTGATAATTTTGCATGAAAATCCATTGTGTAAGGAGTAGAAACCTACAAAAATTATCAAATATAATATAATTGCTGCTTAGTGTGAGAGCAGTTTTTCACGAACCCTTGCAGTTTTTCATGAACCCTTGCAGTTTTTCATGAACCCTTGCAGTTTTTCATGAACTCTTGCAGTTTCTCATGAACCCTTACAGTTTCTCATGAACTCTTGCAGTTTTTCATGAACTCTTGCAGTTTTTCATGAACCCTTGCAGTTTTTCATGAACTCTTGCAGTTTTTCATGAACCCTTGCAGTTTTCATGAACCCTTGCAGTTTTCATGAACTCTTGCAGTTTTTCATGAACTCTTGCAGTTTTTCATGAACTCTTGCAGTTTCTCATGAACTCTTGCAGTTTTCCATGAACTCTTGCAGTTTTTCATGAACCCTTGCAGTTTTTCATGAACTCTTGCAGTTTTTCATGAACCCTTGCAGTTTTCATGAACTCTTGCAGTTTTTCATGAACCCTTACAGTTTTTCATGAACTCTTGCAGTTTTTCATGAACCCTTGCAGTTTTCATGAACTCTTGCAGTTTTTCATGAACCCTTGCAGTTTTCATGAACCCTTGCAGTTTTCATGAACTCTTGCAGTTTTTCATGAACTCTTGCAGTTTTCCATGAACCCTTGCAGTTTTTCATGAACCCTTACAGTTTTTCATGAACTCTTGCAGTTTTTCATGAACCCTTGCAGTTTTTCATGAACTCTTGCAGTTTTTCATGAACTCTTGCAGTTTTTCATGAACCCTTGCAGTTTTTCATGAACTCTTGCAGTTTTTCATGAACTCTTGCAGTTTTTCATGAACTCTTGCAGTTTTTCATGAACCCTTGCAGTTTTTCATGAACTCTTGCAGTTTTTCATGAACTCTTGCAGTTTTTCATGAACCCTTGCAGTTTTTCATGAACTCTTGCAGTTTTTCATGAACCCTTGCAGTTTTTCATGAACCCTTGCAGTTTTTCATGAACTCTTGCAGTTTTTCATGAACCCTTGCAGTTTTTCATGAACTCTTGCAGTTTTTCATGAACCCTTGCAGTTTTTCATGAACCCTTGCAGTTTTTCATGAACTCTTGCAGTTTTTCATGAACCCTTGCAGTTTTTCATGAACTCTTGCAGTTTTTCATGAACTCTTGCAGTTTTTCATGAACCCTCACAGTTTTTCATGAACTCTTGCAGTTTTTCATGAACTCTTGCAGTTTTTCATGAACCCTTGCAGTTTTTCATGAACTCTTGCAGTTTTTCATGAACCCTTGCAGTTTTTCATGAACTCTTGCAGTTTTTCATGAACTCTTACGGTCCTGAAGGAAACAAGACAAAAAAACAATCAAAAAAAAATTGAAATAAAAAAACTCCATCGTCCACAGGCGCACCTTGTTAAGAGTGTTCAACGCCTCCTGGGCAGCAATAAGGGCAGGTTCGGCAAGGGCTAGCTCCTGTTCGCACTCCTTCTGCCTCTTGGCCACCTCCTCGTTGATGATGGCAACCTTCTTCTCCTCCTCGTCGGCGATTGCCTTCTCTTTGCTCACCTTCTCCGTCTCCACGGCGACCACCTGTTTAATGCATTGTGAAGAAATTTAGCGTCCGTTTAATGCACGGCCGAGAAATGGCAAATGTATAAAAACATCTTGTACTACAGGGCTGTGATGAAATGAAATGTAATGCTGGCAGGGGAATACAGTAGACTGCTCGGGTGTGCATGTGAACGTGGCTTTATCTAGCACAGACTCGTATTCTGACCTTGTGTTAGTAAAAGCCACTAGTCACACGCACACCTGAGCTTATAAAAGGGAAGGTCTGCTCTGTAGATCCTTGTCAGTGGTCATGTCTTTCGTAGCATGTGCAGCTCTGTTCACATTTCTCAGGCTTTTCTCGCAAACTCTGTTCCTGTAGGTAAGCTGGTCGTTCCTTATTTAACGTGTAAAATTCAATAATAAATTGTCATTTCGACTGACTCTATTATTCAATCTTTGTTTATGGGTGAAGCGTTGAATGACATAATTAAGACATGCTGCACGGTGTGGGCCGCGGTGCGATCCGTCCTGCCTCCGCTATGAGCGGATGGCAGTCCAATATAAACTAATTACAACTAAAAAGTTTTTTAGAATAGCTTCTATACAAATATGCTAATATACTGTTACGCGGGTAAAATGCAATTTATTTTCGACCCGCCTCTACGTTGTGATGGTTCGATCCAACATGAAGCTGTTGCATATCACCACTGTATGGCAGCTATGCGAATGGCTTCGTGAAGGATCAAACCATCTCAACGTAGAGGGGGGTCGAAAATAAACTGCATTTTGCCCCCGTTCAATTGGCAGACGGAGAGGAACGTTTACCACCTAAGCACCTGTTCCGTAGTCACGATCAGCATGAGGAAAGTTTTCATCTTAATTTTCTGTTGAAATTTTTACATTTCTTGCGTATTTTCTCATTTACAACATTTGTCTGCAACATGGCTGACTTAGATTTGAACCCTCGACCTCTTGGCCGCCTCCGCAGCAGTATTATAGAAAGGTATGTCATTTCAAAATAGGTATAAAGTGATTTAAACACTTATTATGCAGCTATAAAAGGATGCGTACATTGTATCTTGACACTAGGCGCAGGAGCTGTACAAGCAGCCAACGGCTAGAGGGCGGAGGAGGTCATGTGAACCAACGGCCATGTGTAGAGGAGTAAATCTTCCAAATCAAGGCGGACCAGTGCAACATGCTCACTGACTCCGGCAGCTCCTGCAGCCAACCTGGTGCCAAACGTATCGCTCCGCTTTCCTTTGGACTACACAAGGGAGGAAGAGAGGGGGTTCCTGCGGTCTGGGCAACTCAGGATCTCCATACACCTTGCCTTGGCATGCGCCCTGGAGACGTTCAAGGATCGGACTCTCTTGGCGCACATTCCATTGTCTTCTTAGACAGAAGGATGCCAATAACAATAAAAGGTATATTAACTTTAAAAGTCCTTTTATAAAACAATATTTTGACTTCAAGTAAAGCAAAGTAAATAGCTAACTGGTACCGTGTGTGATAGGTGGACAAGTTTAAGCATCGCTGTGCCTGGCTAATAAATGGATTAGTGACAGCTGAGGAAAATGTTCCTGGAGAGTTTGATCTAATTTACTACTTCTGACTACTTCTTTCACTAAAGAATGACACGTGCACACAACAGAACACAGGTAAGCAACCTCTCTTGGCTGCGTGTCTTATCTTAACCCTTTCACTACGTAGTTGCTTTTTAACTGCATCACGCCGACTTTTGCACATTTGACAATAACTTCTTATGGTGTGTTACCAAAACAGAATTTTGTAAATAAACAAATAGTTGCTTGTTATTGAGTACTAATATTAAATATTAGTTTTGTTTCTACACATGTGACCACACATACATGAACTCATGCACACACACACGCACGCATGCACGCAAACACACACACACACACGTGCACACATTCATAAATAAGCATGTACTTATATTTAGAAACCAGTTTTCACAAAAGTCATGTTACTAATTTATAATATGCAATCATTTTATAAGAATGCAGAACAATGAACTAAACACTATAGGTTTCATCAACGATCTACAAGTGATTTTGCATGGGAACATACCATACAGTACAGTATTGTGGACTGCACCTGGTTTCTGATGCTGATTGGCTGGTTAGCATTACTTGTAGCAAAGCAACCCCAATCCCAGGGCTGCTAAACTTTTCTACAATGTTTTTGCGTGACCATAGCAGTGAAATAAACAGACCTGGGTGATTGTGCTTATTACTGAGCTTGGGCGGCAGTCTACCGCCTTCCGTCCCTTGCATGAAAAACGTAGGCAGCATGCCGTCTTCCGTAGTGAAAGGGTTAAAGGATTATTCTTGAAAGCAAAATACGTTCTGGTCCCCCTACACGTAAATTCGGCCCACCGAGCACTCCAACTCAAACTGCGGAGCGGAAAAGGTGTATAAAAAAAACTTTTTCACCTGAATGAGTTTGTCCGCGTCTTCGTTCTTCTGCGTCAGCTCCACTTCCTGCTCCGCGAGTATCGCCTTCAACTCGTCCACCTGCAGCGCCGTCGTGCGGAGCTTCTCCAAACCGCTTTCCAGACGATCGATCTTACTCTGCAAGCAAGTAAGAGAGGTCACAGTTACGTGAGAGGTCAGAGGTCACGTGTCGAGAGCTACGCCAGTACTGCGCTTCTTCTGGAGTAAAAATGTTTACTCATGGTTGCATGGATCTGCCCTTGCAAACCTGTTTCATACTGTACATTTAACTCTATGCAAAGGTTAAAGTACGTAATTTGTAATAAACAGACACCCAGAAATTTTTTCTACAAGAGCATGTGCTAGTCATGGAAGAACTAGTCTTTACACTTACGACTAGTCACCTCATAAGCGTAAGTGTAAAGACTAGAGCAACATACGACTAGTCACCTCATAAGCGTAAGTGTAAAGACTATAGCAATATATGACTAGTCACCTTATAAGTGTAAGTGTAAAGACTAGAGCAATATACGACTAGTCACCTCATAAGCGTAAGTGTAAAGACTAGAGCAATATACGACTAGTCACCTCATAAGCGTAAGTGTAAAGACTAAAGCAATATACGACTAGTCACCTCATAAGCATAAGTGTAGACTAGAGCAATATACGACTAGTCACCTCATAAGCGTACGTGTATAGACTATAGCAATATATGACTAGTCACCTTATAAACGTAAGTGTAAAGACTAGAGCAATATACGACTAGTCACCTCATAAGCGTAAGTGTAAAGACTAGAGCAATATACGACTAGTCACCTCATGAGCGTAAGTGTAAAGACTACAGCAATATACGACTAGTCACCTCATAAGCGTAAGTGTAAAGACTAGAGCAATATACGACTAGTCACCTCATAAGCGTAAGTGTAAAGACTAGAGCAATATATGACTAGTCACCTCATAAGCGTAAGTGTAAAGACTAGAGCAATATACGACTAGTCACCTCATAAGCGTAAGTGTAAAGACTAGAGCAATATACGACTAGTCACCTCATAAGCGTAAGTGTAAAGACTAGAGCAATATACGACTAGTCACCTCATAAGTGTAAGTGTAAAGACTAGAGCAATATACGACTAGTCATCTCATAAGCGTAAGTGTAAAGACTAGAGCAATATACGACTAGTCACCTCATAAGCGTAAGTGTAAAGACTACAGCAATATATGACTAGTCACCTTATAAGTGTAAGTGTAAAGACTATAGCAATATATGACTAGTCACCTCATAAGCGTAAGTGTAAAGACTCTAGCAATATACGACTAGTCACCTCATAAGCGTAAGTGTAAAGACTAGAGCAATATACGACTAGTCACCTCATAAGCGTAAGTGTAAAGACTATAGCAATATACGACTAGTCACCTCATAAGCGTAAGTGTAAAGACTATAGCAATATATGACTAGTCACCTCATAAGCGTAAGTGTAAAGACTATAGCAATATATGACTAGTCACCTCATAAGCGTAAGTGTAAAGACTATAGCAATATATGACTAGTCACCTCATAAGCGTAAGTGTAAAGACTAGAGCAATATATGACTAGTCACCTCATAAGTGTAAGTGTAAAGACTAGAGCACTATACGACTACCCACGAGGGTTTGTCTATAACTAGGCCAACTAGTCACCTCATAAGTGTAAGTGTAAAGACTAAAGACTACTCACCATAAGTTCGTTGTGGCCCTTGTTCAGCAAGTTCTGGTAAAGCTTGATCTGTTCTAGAAAACTCTTGGGCGTGGTGTAGTTGTACCGACGATCGTTGGCCAGATAGGTCTTGCTTAGCTCGTTAACAGACGTGTGAACGTAGGCCATGAATAACGACACCGAATCCATCACTTCCGGCTGCAATTGAGACAAAAGTTTGGTTCATTGGTATTGTATGTTAACAACACTGAACAGTCTTAGTCATGGGGCTACAATTGAGACAAAAATTTGGTTCATTGGTACCGTATGTTAACAACACTGTACAGGCTTAGTCATGGGGCTACAATTGAGACAAAAGTTTGGTTCATTGGTACCGTATGTTAACAACACTGAACAGTCTAAATTATGGGGCTACAATTGAGACAAAAGTTTGATTCATTGGTACCGTATGTTAACAACACTGTACAGCCTTAGTCATGGGGCTACAATTGAGACAAAAGTTTGGTTCATTGGTACCGTATGTTAACAACACTGAACAGCCTTAGTCATGGGGCTACAATTGAGACAAAATTTGGTTCATTGGTACTGCATGTTGACAACACTGAACAGCCTTAGTTATGGGGCTACAATTGAGACAAAAGTTTGGTTCATTGGTACAGTATGTTAACAACACTGAACAGCCTTAGTCATGGAGCTACAATTGAGACAAAAGTTTGGTTCATTGGTACCGTATGTTAACAACACTGAACAGCCTTAGTTATGGAGCTACAATTGAGGCAAAAGTTTGGTTCATTGGTACCGTATGTTAACGACACTTTACAGGCTTAGTTATGGGGCTACAATTGAGACAAAAGTTTGGTTCATTGGTATCGTATGTTAACAACACTGAACAGTCTTAGTTATGGGGCTACAATTGAGACAAAAGTTTGGTTCATTGGTACCGTATGTTAACAACACTGAACAGTCTAAATTATGGGGCTACAATTGAGACAAAAGTTTGATTCATTGGTACCGTATGTTAACAACACTGTAGAGCCTTAGTCATGGGGCTACAATTGAGACAAAAGTTTGGTTCATTGGTACCGTATGTTAACGACACTTAACAGGCTTAGTTATGGGGCTACAATTGAGACAAAAGTTTGGTTCATTGGTACCGTATGTTAACAACACTGAACAGCCTTAGTCATGGGGCTACAATTGAGACAAAATTTGGTTCATTGGTACCGCATGTTGACAACACTAAACAGCCTTAGTTATAGGGGCTACAATTGAGACAAAAGTTTGGTTCATTGGTACAGTATGTTAACAACACTGAACAGCCTTAGTCATGGAGCTACAATTGAGACAAAAGTTTGGTTCATTGGTACCGTATGTTAACAACACTGAACAGCCTTAGTCATGGAGCTACAATTGAGGCAAAAGTTTGGTTCATTGGTACCGTATGTTAACAACACTGAACAGCCTTAGTCATGGAGCTACAATTGAGGCAAAAGTTTGGTTCATTGGTACCGTATGTTAACAACACTGAACAGTCTAAATTATGGGGCTACAATTGAGACAAAAGTTTGGTTCATTGGTACCGTATGTTAACGACACTGAACAGTCTAAATTATGGGGCTACAATTGAGACAAAAGTTTGGTTCATTGGTACCGTATGTTAACGACACTTAACAGGCTTAGTTATGGAGCTACAATTGAGACAAAAGTTTGGTTCATTGGTACCGTATGTTAACGACACTTAACAGGCTTAGTTATGGAGCTACAATTGAGACAAAAGTTTGGTTCATTGGTACCAATAGGCTAATTAAGCTATAACTTAGGGCGCCAAAGTTTCAGGGTGTCACGTTTTAGAAAAATCCTTTTTCTCCTCGGAAAATGTGTATAATTTCACACTCACGCAAAGCGCGCATTTAATCACGCCACAGGCAGTTACTGAGAGCAGCTTTTATATAAGTGCAACATAACGAACAGGTGCAAGGTAGTAAACAACAATCAGTTGCACAGCCTGCTCAAATATAAGCGCTATGCAAAAGCATGTAATTAATAACGCCAACGTAGAAACTAGGTAAATAGTGTTTCTAATACACCACAAGTAATTATTTAATCTGCTCATTACATAAACAATCATAAATTCACAATAGAGATGGGCGGGACAAAACTGTCAGCCTTGGGCGTCGTAAAGTGTTGATACGCCCCTGGGTAAGTAGGTCTTCGAAATCGGACGAAAATTTTACATCGTTGTATGTCCCCTATGTTTGTTGAACGCAAGCAGAAACAGCCTGTACCATTGCTTGTAAATACATTATTCAATCATACAAATCAAAAGTCTAAACACACGACAAACGGCGACTTACCGACAAAATTTCGATCTCGCCTATGAAGCGGCGGCTGACGGACACCAGCGCCTCTTGGGGCCATTCGTGGAACCAATCAATCGCCGTGCAGTTAACGATGGCGGGGAACTTTCGTCCGCGAATTCGCAGAGTCGCTCCCACGGGAGAAAAACACAGCACAACCTAATGAAAACAATATTGTATCGCTAGAGAAACGGCGTGTTTTCACCCCCACCCCTTCGCCGTAATGGTTCTGTCCGTTACGAAGCCATTGCACACTGGCATCAATAAATATGATGGGATGTAATGGTTTCGACAGTCTTGTAGGTGCTTTTTACCATCTCAGCACCTGTTCCACAGGCACGGAGGACGCAAGACGAGCAACCTGGCAATTTATAACTAAATTTTGCTCTGTTTTGACATGTTTATCTAACATGTTTATTCACGTTAACAATGCGTATGAGGAATACCCCACATTGTTGCGATACCCTCTTAAGTTTTGCTTATCTCACACAAAAACACAATAATACTTATGACATTAACAAACAAAACTCTTTGATTATGATATTTTTGTATTTGCAATGTCTGTAAAGGGCCACTTTTTGTCACACCACAGGCAGTTAACGAGAGCATCTTTTATATAAGTGCCACATAACGAACAGGTGCAAGGCTGCGCAGCCTGCTTGAATATACATGCTATGCAAATACACGTAATTAATAACGCTAATGTAGAAACTAGGTTAGTAGTGTTTCTTTCTAATACACCACAAGTAATTGTTTAATCTGCTCATTACATAAACAACCATAAGTTCACAATAGAGATAGGCGGGACAAAACTAAAACAGTATTTACAAAGTCACATTACTGTTGAAGCCGTTGGCGATCTTTAGAAACTCATCTATTTTACCAAAATACAGCAAGTCCCAGGAAAAGACCCAGAATACAGCAACTGTGAATACAGGCACACTTTCTACTACTGTATGACGACACCGGTCGTGTGCCAAGATTTACACGCAAATTCCATCTCAAATTGCGGAGTACCTTTAGCATTCTACGAACTCGATCGATGAAGTAGCGCCAGCAGTTCTCACGGCTGTCTATCATGCCTTGCTGCCTGACTTCGTTCCTTAAAGCTCCGATGATGTTCTCTATCTAAACAACGAAAGAAATTAAGTAAAAAAGAGCTAATTAATTAATTAAGATTATGAAATCTAATCTTAATTAAATCTAATTACTTAATAATTAATTAACTTAATTTAAAAAAAGATAATTAAGCGAACGAACACATAATCTAAATAATTAATTAGATTTAATTATGAAATCTAATCTTAATTAAATCTAGTTACTTAATAATTAATTAACTTAATTTAAAAAGAGATAATTAAGCGAATGAACACATAATCTAATTAATTAGATTTAATTATTAAATCTAATCTTAATTAAATCTAATTACTTAATAATTAATTAACTTAATTTAAAAAAGATAATTAAGCGAACGAAAGACCTTTTCTAATCATTAGAAAAATGTAATTAGTTTGCAGTTGCGAAAAAAAACCAAAATTTTTCTCCAGACACTCGCCTCGTCATCCGGGAATAAATCCGGGATCTCTCCGGAAGCCAGCAAGTCGTTGATGAGGACCAGGAATTTCTCGTCGGCCACTTGAGCGTCCGTCATCAGAAACATGACGCCGATGTTCTTCAAGCCCGCTTTCAAGTAGAGAGCAGCCAGGTCGGCCTAAAATAGCAAAGTATTTCACATTCAGATTTGCTATTACATTTGCTATTACATTTGCTATTACGTGTGCTATTACTCGTACATTTAGCACAAACATAACGAGTTATACGATTACGAATTAACAATGCAATGCAGTGCTATGAGCATAGCAGAGGAAATAAACGTGGATAAGACTTCATTAATGACATAAACAAGTAAAATTACGTTAATTGGAGCGAAGCAAATGATGTGAGAAGACGATAAGGAAGATGTTGATGATGATGATGATGATGACAACAACAATGGTGATTTAGATTTATTTATTCATCCATTTAGCACAATGTAACAAAAGACAAGTTATACGATTACGAATTAACAATGCAATGCAGTGCTATGAGCGTAGCAGAACAATTTAACCTACAAGCTTCGCTCAACTTGGATAAGACTAAATTAATGACGTGAACAACAACAAATACGTTAATTGGACCAAAGAAAATGGATGTGAGAAGATGATAATGATGATGATGCTGATGATGATGATGTTGTTGTTGTTGTTGTTGTTGTTGATGATGATGATGATGATGATGGAGATGATGATGTTGATGCTGATGTTGTTGATGATGATGATGATGGAGTTGATGATGATGATGCTGATGATGTTGTTGTTGTTGTTGATGTTGTTGATGATGATGAAGATGACAACGATGGTGGATTAGATATATTTATTCATCCAATTGACACAGTAAAACAAAATACAAGTTATAAAATTACAAATTAACAATGCATTGCAGTGCTATGAGTCAGCCTATTAGTTAACACCCCCGCCCCCCCGACTGTTGCCGCTTTGTCAATTTGAAAACAAAAATCTCTAGAATCAGCTGCGATGAAGAAAGTTAAGCAAACCTTTAGATCCGGAATTCCGTATCCCTTCCCGAGGGTAATTTGGAACACCTCCAAGCCAGCGATGTACGCAGCGAGACGAGCGAGGCTCTGCTTTCCGCTGCCTCCGACTCCGACCAGCAACGCGTTACCGCGAGGCGACTCCAAGATGCGACTGATGCGACATCTTCATGAGAAAAAAGTAATGAAAAAATTTGAGAAAAGATGAAACTTGGAATAACTTTAAAGTAAGTTTGCGACGTAAACTATAGCCGCTTAATGTCACTGTACTACACAGACTGTGTGATACACATTACTAATATGCATTCTAATGAACAGACTGTGTGATGCACATTACTAATATGCATTGTAATGAACAGACTGTGTGATGCACATTACTAATATGCATTGTAATGAACAGACTGTGTGATGCACATTACTAATATGCATTGTAATGAACAGACTGTGTGATACACATTACTAATATGCATTGTAATGAACAGACTGTGTGATGCACATTACTAATATGCATTGTAATGAACAGACTGTGTGATGCACATTACTAATATGCATTGTAATGAACAGACTGTGTGATGCACATTACTAATATGCATTGTAATGAACAGACTGTGTGATGCACATTACTAATATGCATTGTAATGAACAGACTGTGTGATGCACATTACTAATATGCATTGTAATGAACAGACTGTGTGATGCACATTACTAATATGCATTGTAATGAACAGACTGTGTGATACACATTACTAATATGCATTGTAATGAACAGACTGTGTGATGCACATTACTAATATGCATTGTAATGAACAGACTGTGTGATGCACATTACTAATATGCATTGTAATGAACAGACTGTGTGATGCACATTACTAATATGCATTGTAATGAACAGACTGTGTGATACACATTACTAATATGCATTGTAATGAACAGACTGTGTGATGCACATTACTAATATGCATTGTAATGAACAGACTGTGTGATGCACATTACTAATATGCATTGTAATGAACAGACTGTGTGATGCACATTACTAATATGCATTGTAATGAACAGACTGTGTGATGCACATTACTAATATGCATTGTAATGAACAGACTGTGTGATGCACATTACTAATATGCATTGTAATGAACAGACTGTGTGATGCCATTACTAATATGTGTGTGTGTGACATTACTAATATGCAATGAACAGACTGTGTGATGCACATTACTAATATGCATTGTAATGAACAGACTGTGTGATGCACATTACTAATATGCATTGTAATGAACAGACTGTGTGATGCACACAATATGCATTGTAATGAACAGACTGTGTGATACACATTACTAATATGCATTGTAATGAACAGACTGTGTGATGCACATTACTAATATGCATTGTAATGAACAGACTGTGTGATGCACATTACTAATATGCATTGTAATGAACAGACTGTGTGATGCACATTACTAATATGCATTGTAATGAACAGACTGTGTGATGCACATTACTAATATGCATTGTAATGAACAGACTGTGTGATGCACATTACTAATATGCATTGTAATGAACAGACTGTGTTATGCACATTACTAATATGCATTGTAATGAACAGACTGTGTGATACACATTACTAATATGCATTGTAATGAACAGACTGTGTGATGCACATTACTAATACAATGAACAGACTGTGTGATGCACATTACTAATATGCATTGTAATGAACAGACTGTGTGATACACATTACTAATATGCATTGTAATGAACAGACTGTGTGATGCACATTACTAATATGCATTGTAATGAACAGACTGTGTGATGCACATTACTAATATGCATTGTAATGAACAGACTGTGTTATGCACATTACTAATATGCATTGTAATGAACAGACTGTGTTATGCACATTACTAATATGCATTGTAATGAACAGACTGTGTGATACACATTACTAATATGCATTGTAATGAACAGACTGTGTGATGCACATTACTAATATGCATTGTAATGAACAGACTGTGTGATGCACATTACTAATATGCATTGTAATGAACAGACTGTGTGATGCACATTACTAATATGCATTGTAATGAACAGACTGTGTGATGCACATTACTAATATGCATTGTAATGAACAGACTGTGTGATGCACATTACTAATATGCATTGTAATGAACAGACTGTGTGATGCACATTACTAATATGCATTGTAATGAACAGACTGTGTGATGCCATTACTAATATGCATGTATGAACAGACTGTGTGATGCACTTACTAATATGCATTGTAATGAACAGACTGTTATCACATTACTAATATGCATTGTAATGAACGACTGTGTTATGCACATTACTAATATGCATTGTAATGAACAGACTGTGTGATACACATTACTAATATGCATTGTAATGAACAGACTGTGTGATGCACATTACTAATATGCATTGTAATGAACAGACTGTGTGATGCACATTACTAATATGCATTGTAATGAACAGACTGTGTGATGCACATTACTAATATGCATTGTAATGAACAGACTGTGTGATGCACATTACTAATATGCATTGTAATGAACAGACTGTGTGATGCACATTACTAATATGCATTGTAATGAACAGACTGTGTGATGCACATTACTAATATGCATTGTAATGAACAGACTGTGTGATGCACATTACTAATATGCACTGTAATGAACAGACTGTGTGATACACATTACTAATATGCATTGTAATGAACAGACTGTGTGATGCACATTACTAATATGCATTGTAATGAACAGACTGTGTGATACACATTACTAATATGCATTGTAATGAACTGACTGTGTGATGCACATTACTAATATGCATTGTAATGAACACACTGTGTGATACACATTACTAATATGCATTGTAATGAAATTACCACTATCTGTCCTGAAAGTAGAAATATATGGTTTGTAATATAAATTTTAATAACTTCTAAAATAGTTTCTTGAGTGTAGTAGTAATGATGTACGCAGGTCGGATGCAAAAAAAATCGTTATTAGGCCTTTCTGTACTTGGCTTCTTGATCAAACTGCCTGTGGCCTGCAGGAATTGCGGGAAAGTTTAATGTGGCCCGGCTAGTCAGATGGTTTAGCCTGGTTTAGCCTGTTAATAACTCAAGCAATTTGGATCTGGCAATGAGAGTAAATGTTTCAAGATGTTGCTTACACATGTTGCATGGCATCTTCAAAGAGGACTAAATTCATGGCAGCGTTGAGTTCGTTGTAACCGTCTAGAGCGTCGACGAGGATTTTATTCAGCTTCTGCCAACTTGGCACAGCAAGGTACTTGTTGTCGCCGACCCCGGAGGCAAAGTGGCACAAGAGATTTGGTTGTGCGGTCAGTTCCTTCTCTTCTATATCCTTCCATGATAAAAAACATTTTATCAAGCATGTTAGGGAAGTATTGCTCTTTCTTTCTCTGCTTCTTTCTCTCTCTCTCTCTCATTCTTTCTCTCTCTCTCTCTCTTTCTCTATCTGTTTCTCTCTCTCTTTCTCTCTTTCTCTGTCTGCCTCTCTCTCTCTCTCTCTCTCTCTATCTGTTTCTCTCTCTCTCGTCTCTCTCTTCCTCCCTCCTCCCCCTCTCTCTTCCTTTCTCTTCCTCCCCCTCTCTGTCTCTCTTTCCTTTCTCTTCCACCCCCTCTCTGTCCATCTTTCTTTCTTCTCTGTCTCCCCCTCTCTCTTCCCCCCTCTCTCTCTCTCTCTCTCTCTCTCTAATCAGACCCATTATTAGCTTCATCACTTACCTCTTGTAAAATGTATTTTATCCACAGTGTGACTTTCCATATTTGTTATGAAGCTTTTAGTGGACCCATGTGCTGTCCACTGATGATTTATGTGCTTGCATAGCAAAATCGTCCATAAGTCATCAATTAACCTTTTCTAGTTATTCACATATCCTGAATCTTCATTTCATGAGGATCATTTTGATACCAAGTTCATCACTCTATGTTATTTCTAAGCTGAGATAATCCACGTTGAAGTTGAGGTGCAGGCTGCACAGTGAAAAACATAATCTTGAGAAAATCACTGTTAAAGTCAGCCATTGTTTTTTGTCGCGTTTCTTCAAAACGCTTAGCAACCGTACTGATGTTGGTTGCTACGGACTTTGCAAGAACACATTGTAGTTATGTTTAAATCCAGTAGATGGCTCTTCCTGACGAAGATCTGGGTTCGACAACAGAAAAAAACCAAAGCAAAATGGCTGCTTCCATGAGCTGCCATCAGAGTTTGAAAATACAAGTTTTTTGTAATTGCAGTACTAGTTTATAATCAGGAAAGTGGGCACGGGGTTAATAAATTGGTTTTTGGTATTTTTTAACATTTTCTTGATAATTTGATGCTAGAATATAAAACCGGAATATATTTAGCAGTGGTTTTTATAAAATTGACCAAATTTTAGTGCATTCAACTTTGAAGCATCATAACGTAGTTTTGACTATGCCGACTTGTGGACGATTTTGGTTTGCAAGCAACACTTCTGTCCACCGGTCATTGCAATAACACGTATCAAACGTACATTTGTTTCAGCGACACTTCTGCGTGTTCGCGGTCAGCTTCCCGGGTTCAGACGCCCTGAACACCATCTACAACAGCATCCTGTCGCAGCACCTCGCCCACGAGAAGATCTCGCTCGCCGTGCAGAAGATCAGCGGCACGCTGGTCGCCGCGGCGAGGTCGCTGCATCAGAAGATGTGCGCCACCTTCCTGCCGACGGCCATCAAGTTTCATTACCTGTTCAACCTCCGGGATTTGTCCAACATTTTTCAGGTGGGTGAGCAGCTAAATTCTTGGAAATAATCTTAGCCAGGTTGTGCTAATTGTAGCTTTTAATTAAGAGTGCATTCATATCTCGGTTTACCAGACCCCGCTTCTACGGGTATTGGACAAAATCTGGACCGTTAAAAGTCCCTCATACTACAGACACGGTCCGTAGTATGCGAGCTGATACACATTTTACCGGACATGAAATGAAATAGTATATGAAAAATCATCCTGCCTTCCTGTAATATGGGATCAGTATTAAGAATAAGACTGCGTATGACTTGAATTTAAAACTCTCAAACAAGAGCTAAGAAAAGCATTTTATAGTAAAATGACTTTAAAATGATCACGGCCATTTTCTGCACATATTCTAGATACTGTGGTGCCCTCTACGGTAAGCAAAAAGTTTCATCAGTGCATAATAGTAGGCAGCTTTTGATTTTCTAATAGTAGCAACATTAAAAGTGATCGAGAGTGTGAAGGTGATGTTTGAAGTTGTAGATCACTCACTTTGTTATGATTGAGTTTAGGCACAGAAGTATGAACGAGAATAAAAATCTATAATACATATTTGCACTGCACAGAACAGAAAAGTGTTTATTAAAACTACAGACACATGAGTAGCATGACTGCTGCACTGAACACTGAGAGTGAGAGTGAGAGAGTGAGTGAGTGAGTAAGTGACAGTCTCCTGCACTGAACACTGAGAGAGAGAGAGAGAGAGAGAGAGAGAGAGAGAGAGAGAGAGAGAGAGAGAGAGAGAGAGAGAGAGAGAGAGAGAGAGAGAGAGAGAGAGAGAGAGAGAGAGAGAGAGAGAGAGACTAGAAAGCAAAACCAGCCAGTATATATAGGTATAGGTGACCTATGCAGACTTGCACAGGCTTCACAACAACCATTACTTTAGGGAGAGAATCAGTGAATATGCATTCAATGGACCATACAGTTATACTGGGGGTAAGTCGGCTGGTAGAATGTAACAGGATTAGCCCATAGATGGCAGCACCTAATTAAAATGTACAATTCCAACTTCCACACAGAGGTTAGAACAGTAAAAAGTTGAACAATAAGATTTAAACAGAAAACGTTTGATATCAGCAGAGCAAGAAGTAAAATTTCTGCAAAGAATATTAAATCTGATGTAAAAAAGGCGCAATTATTTAAAAATTTGCCTCGAGTAAGTAAGATTTCTTTGCATTTCAGGGCATACTGTTTGCAACTGCCGAATGCGTAAAGACGCCGCTGGATCTGGTGCGTCTGTACATGCACGAGTCTCAGCGCGTCTACAGCGACAAGCTGGTGGATGAACACGACATGAAACTGTTCAACGTGATGCAGATTGAAGCCATCAAGAGAAGTTTTGACGTAAGTGAAGCCATTGGAAGCGAGATGGTCTCGCTCGTTTGTTTTGTGTTTTAAGTTGGCTTCGATAAAGCTGTAATCCCAATTGTTTACGTGAGTTGAATTAAGCTTTGAACTAACGCCTCACTGTTTAACTGTTTAACAATTAGTGAAATGGAGGAAGATTGATAGGATTTGTGAGAGAGGGAGAGAGAGAGAGAGAGAGAGAGAGAGAGAGAGAGAGAGAGAGAGAGAGAGAGAGAGAGAGAGAGAGAGAGAGAGAGAGAGAGAGAGAGAGCAAGAGAGAGAGAGAGAGAGAGAGAGAGAGAGCAAGAGAGAGAGAGAGAGAGAGAGAGAGAGAGAGAGAGAGAGAGAGAGAGAGAGAGAGAGAGAGAGAGAGAGAGAGAGAGAGAGAGAGAGAGAGAGAGAGAGAGAGAGAGAGAGAGAGAGAGAGAGAGAGCAGAGAGAGGAAGAGAAAGAGAGAGAGAGAGAGAGAGAGAGAGAGAGAGAGAGAGAGAGAGAGAAAGAGAGAGAGAGAGAGAGAGAGAGAGAGAGAGAGAGAGAGAGAAAGAGAGAGA
>JAQGDQ010001099.1:0-27500 GCA_030141605.1 Tubiluchus corallicola | reverse complement strand
GCATATTAGTAATGTGCATCACACAGTCTGTTCATTACAATGCATATTAGTAATGTGTATCACACAGTCTGTTCATTACAATGCATATTGTGTGCATCACACAGTCTGTTCATTACAATGCATATTAGTAATGTGCATCACACAGTCTGTTCATTACAATGCATATTAGTAATGTGCATCACACAGTCTGTTCATTGCATATTAGTAATGTCACACACACACATATTAGTAATGGCATCACACAGTCTGTTCATTACAATGCATATTAGTAATGTGCATCACACAGTCTGTTCATTACAATGCATATTAGTAATGTGCATCACACAGTCTGTTCATTACAATGCATATTAGTAATGTGCATCACACAGTCTGTTCATTACAATGCATATTAGTAATGTGCATCACACAGTCTGTTCATTACAATGCATATTAGTAATGTGCATCACACAGTCTGTTCATTACAATGCATATTAGTAATGTGTATCACACAGTCTGTTCATTACAATGCATATTAGTAATGTGCATCACACAGTCTGTTCATTACAATGCATATTAGTAATGTGCATCACACAGTCTGTTCATTACAATGCATATTAGTAATGTGCATCACACAGTCTGTTCATTACAATGCATATTAGTAATGTGTATCACACAGTCTGTTCATTACAATGCATATTAGTAATGTGCATCACACAGTCTGTTCATTACAATGCATATTAGTAATGTGCATCACACAGTCTGTTCATTACAATGCATATTAGTAATGTGCATCACACAGTCTGTTCATTACAATGCATATTAGTAATGTGCATCACACAGTCTGTTCATTACAATGCATATTAGTAATGTGCATCACACAGTCTGTTCATTACAATGCATATTAGTAATGTGCATCACACAGTCTGTTCATTACAATGCATATTAGTAATGTGTATCACACAGTCTGTTCATTACAATGCATATTAGTAATGTGCATCACACAGTCTGTTCATTACAATGCATATTAGTAATGTGCATCACACAGTCTGTTCATTACAATGCATATTAGTAATGTGCATCACACAGTCTGTTCATTAGAATGCATATTAGTAATGTGTATCACACAGTCTGTGTAGTACAGTGACATTAAGCGGCTATAGTTTACGTCGCAAACTTACTTTAAAGTTATTCCAAGTTTCATCTTTTCTCAAATTTTTTCATTACTTTTTTCTCATGAAGATGTCGCATCAGTCGCATCTTGGAGTCGCCTCGCGGTAACGCGTTGCTGGTCGGAGTCGGAGGCAGCGGAAAGCAGAGCCTCGCTCGTCTCGCTGCGTACATCGCTGGCTTGGAGGTGTTCCAAATTACCCTCGGGAAGGGATACGGAATTCCGGATCTAAAGGTTTGCTTAACTTTCTTCATCGCAGCTGATTCTAGAGATTTTTGTTTTCAAATTGACAAAGCGGCAACAGTCGGGGGGGCGGGGGTGTTAACTAATAGGCTGACTCATAGCACTGCAATGCATTGTTAATTTGTAATTTTATAACTTGTATTTTGTTTTACTGTGTCAATTGGATGAATAAATATATCTAAACCACCATCGTTGTCATCATCATCATCATCATCATCATCATCAACAACAACAACATCATCATCATCATCATCAACAACAACATCAGCATCATCATCATCATCATCATCAACAACATCAGCATCATCATCATCATCATCTTCATCATCATCAACAACATCAACAACAACAACAACAACAACATCATCATCATCAGCATCATCATCATTATCATCTTCTCACATCCATTTTCTTTGGTCCAATTAACGTATTTGTTGTTGTTCACGTCATTAATTTAGTCTTATCCAAGTTGAGCGAAGCTTGTAGGTTAAATTGTTCTGCTACGCTCATAGCACTGCATTGCATTGTTAATTCGTAATCGTATAACTTGTCTTTTGTTACATTGTGCTAAATGGATGAATAAATAAATCTAAATCACCATTGTTGTTGTCATCATCATCATCATCATCAACATCTTCCTTATCGTCTTCTCACATCATTTGCTTCGCTCCAATTAACGTAATTTTACTTGTTTATGTCATTAATGAAGTCTTATCCACGTTTATTTCCTCTGCTATGCTCATAGCACTGCATTGCATTGTTAATTCGTAATCGTATAACTCGTTATGTTTGTGCTAAATGTACGAGTAATAGCACACGTAATAGCAAATGTAATAGCAAATCTGAATGTGAAATACTTTGCTATTTTAGGCCGACCTGGCTGCTCTCTACTTGAAAGCGGGCTTGAAGAACATCGGCGTCATGTTTCTGATGACGGACGCTCAAGTGGCCGACGAGAAATTCCTGGTCCTCATCAACGACTTGCTGGCTTCCGGAGAGATCCCGGATTTATTCCCGGATGACGAGGCGAGTGTCTGGAGAAAAATTTTGGATTTTTTTCGCAACTGCAAACTAATTACATTTTTCTAATGATTAGAAAAGGTCTTTCGTTTGCTTAATTATCTTTTTTAAATTAAGTTAATTAATTATTAAGTAATTAGATTTAATTAAGATTAGATTTAATAATTAAATCTAATTAATTAGATTATGTGTTCATTCGCTTAATTATCTCTTTTTAAATTAAGTTAATTAATTATTAAGTAACTAGATTTAATTAAGATTAGATTTCATAATTAAATCTAATTAATTAATTAGATTATGTGTTCGTTCGCTTAATTATCTTTTTTTAAATTAAGTTAATTAATTATTAAGTAATTAGATTTAATTAAGATTAGATTTCATAATCTTAATTAATTAATTAGCTCTTTTTTACTTAATTTCTTTCGTTGTTTAGATAGAGAACATCATCGGAGCTTTAAGGAACGAAGTCAGGCAGCAAGGCATGATAGACAGCCGTGAGAACTGCTGGCGCTACTTCATCGATCGAGTTCGTAGAATGCTAAAGGTACTCCGCAATTTGAGATGGAATTTGCGTGTAAATCTTGGCACACGACCGGTGTCGTCATACAGTAGTAGAAAGTGTGCCTGTATTCACAGTTGCTGTATTCTGGGTCTTTTCCTGGGACTTGCTGTATTTTGGTAAAATAGATGAGTTTCTAAAGATCGCCAACGGCTTCAACAGTAATGTGACTTTGTAAATACTGTTTTAGTTTTGTCCCGCCTATCTCTATTGTGAACTTATGGTTGTTTATGTAATGAGCAGATTAAACAATTACTTGTGGTGTATTAGAAAGAAACACTACTAACCTAGTTTCTACATTAGCGTTATTAATTACGTGTATTTGCATAGCATGTATATTCAAGCAGGCTGCGCAGCCTTGCACCTGTTCGTTATGTGGCACTTATATAAAAGATGCTCTCGTTAACTGCCTGTGGTGTGACAAAAAGTGGCCCTTTACAGACATTGCAAATACAAAAATATCATAATCAAAGAGTTTTGTTTGTTAATGTCATAAGTATTATTGTGTTTTTGTGTGAGATAAGCAAAACTTAAGAGGGTATCGCAACAATGTGGGGTATTCCTCATACGCATTGTTAACGTGAATAAACATGTTAGATAAACATGTCAAAACAGAGCAAAATTTAGTTATAAATTGCCAGGTTGCTCGTCTTGCGTCCTCCGTGCCTGTGGAACAGGTGCTGAGATGGTAAAAAGCACCTACAAGACTGTCGAAACCATTACATCCCATCATATTTATTGATGCCAGTGTGCAATGGCTTCGTAACGGACAGAACCATTACGGCGAAGGGGTGGGGGTGAAAACACGCCGTTTCTCTAGCGATACAATATTGTTTTCATTAGGTTGTGCTGTGTTTTTCTCCCGTGGGAGCGACTCTGCGAATTCGCGGACGAAAGTTCCCCGCCATCGTTAACTGCACGGCGATTGATTGGTTCCACGAATGGCCCCAAGAGGCGCTGGTGTCCGTCAGCCGCCGCTTCATAGGCGAGATCGAAATTTTGTCGGTAAGTCGCCGTTTGTCGTGTGTTTAGACTTTTGATTTGTATGATTGAATAATGTATTTACAAGCAATGGTACAGGCTGTTTCTGCTCGCGTTCAACAAACATAGGGGACATACAACGACGTAAAATTTTCGGCCGATTTCGAAGACCTACTTACCCAGGGGCGTATCAACACTTTACGACGCCCAAGGCTGACAGTTTTGTCCCGCCCATCTCTATTGTGAATTTATGATTGTTTATGTAATGAGCAGATTAAATAATTACTTGTGGTGTATTAGAAACACTATTTACCTAGTTTCTACGTTGGCGTTATTAATTACATGCTTTTGCATAGCGCTTATATTTGAGCAGGCTGTGCAACTGATTGTTGTTTACTACCTTGCACCTGTTCGTTATGTTGCACTTATATAAAAGCTGCTCTCAGTAACTGCCTGTGGCGTGATTAAATGCGCGCTTTGCGTGAGTGTGAAATTATACACATTTTCCGAGGAGAAAAAGGATTTTTCTAAAACGTGACACCCTGAAACTTTGGCGCCCTAAGTTATAGCTTAATTAGCCTATTGGTACCAATGAACCAAACTTTTGTCTCAATTGTAGCTCCATAACTAAGCCTGTTAAGTGTCGTTAACATACGGTACCAATGAACCAAACTTTTGTCTCAATTGTAGCTCCATAACTAAGCCTGTTAAGTGTCGTTAACATACGGTACCAATGAACCAAACTTTTGTCTCAATTGTAGCCCCATAATTTAGACTGTTCAGTGTCGTTAACATACGGTACCAATGAACCAAACTTTTGTCTCAATTGTAGCCCCATAATTTAGACTGTTCAGTGTTGTTAACATACGGTACCAATGAACCAAACTTTTGCCTCAATTGTAGCTCCATGACTAAGGCTGTTCAGTGTTGTTAACATACGGTACCAATGAACCAAACTTTTGCCTCAATTGTAGCTCCATGACTAAGGCTGTTCAGTGTTGTTAACATACGGTACCAATGAACCAAACTTTTGTCTCAATTGTAGCTCCATGACTAAGGCTGTTCAGTGTTGTTAACATACTGTACCAATGAACCAAACTTTTGTCTCAATTGTAGCCCCTATAACTAAGGCTGTTTAGTGTTGTCAACATGCGGTACCAATGAACCAAATTTTGTCTCAATTGTAGCCCCATGACTAAGGCTGTTCAGTGTTGTTAACATACGGTACCAATGAACCAAACTTTTGTCTCAATTGTAGCTCCATAACTAAGCCTGTTAAGTGTCGTTAACATACGGTACCAATGAACCAAACTTTTGTCTCAATTGTAGCCCCATGACTAAGGCTCTACAGTGTTGTTAACATACGGTACCAATGAATCAAACTTTTGTCTCAATTGTAGCCCCATAATTTAGACTGTTCAGTGTTGTTAACATACGGTACCAATGAACCAAACTTTTGTCTCAATTGTAGCCCCATAACTAAGACTGTTCAGTGTTGTTAACATACGATACCAATGAACCAAACTTTTGTCTCAATTGTAGCCCCATGACTAAGCCTGTACAGTGTTGTTAACATACGGTACCAATGAACCAAACTTTTGCCTCAATTGTAGCTCCATAACTAAGGCTGTTCAGTGTTGTTAACATACGGTACCAATGAACCAAACTTTTGTCTCAATTGTAGCTCCATGACTAAGGCTGTTCAGTGTTGTTAACATACTGTACCAATGAACCAAACTTTTGTCTCAATTGTAGCCCCATAACTAAGGCTGTTCAGTGTTGTCAACATGCAGTACCAATGAACCAAATTTTGTCTCAATTGTAGCCCCATGACTAAGGCTGTTCAGTGTTGTTAACATACGGTACCAATGAACCAAACTTTTGTCTCAATTGTAGCCCCATGACTAAGGCTGTACAGTGTTGTTAACATACGGTACCAATGAATCAAACTTTTGTCTCAATTGTAGCCCCATAATTTAGACTGTTCAGTGTTGTTAACATACGGTACCAATGAACCAAACTTTTGTCTCAATTGTAGCCCCATGACTAAGCCTGTACAGTGTTGTTAACATACGGTACCAATGAACCAAATTTTTGTCTCAATTGTAGCCCCATGACTAAGACTGTTCAGTGTTGTTAACATACAATACCAATGAACCAAACTTTTGTCTCAATTGCAGCCGGAAGTGATGGATTCGGTGTCGTTATTCATGGCCTACGTTCACACGTCTGTTAACGAGCTAAGCAAGACCTATCTGGCCAACGATCGTCGGTACAACTACACCACGCCCAAGAGTTTTCTAGAACAGATCAAGCTTTACCAGAACTTGCTGAACAAGGGCCACAACGAACTTATGGTGAGTAGTCTTTAGTCTTTACACTTACACTTATGAGGTGACTAGTTGGCCTAGTTATAGACAAACCCTCGTGGGTAGTCGTATAGTGCTCTAGTCTTTACACTTACACTTATGAGGTGACTAGTCATATATTGCTCTAGTCTTTACACTTACGCTTATGAGGTGACTAGTCATATATTGCTATAGTCTTTACACTTACGCTTATGAGGTGACTAGTCATATATTGCTATAGTCTTTACACTTACGCTTATGAGGTGACTAGTCATATATTGCTATAGTCTTTACACTTACGCTTATGAGGTGACTAGTCGTATATTGCTATAGTCTTTACACTTACGCTTATGAGGTGACTAGTCGTATATTGCTCTAGTCTTTACACTTACGCTTATGAGGTGACTAGTCGTATATTGCTAGAGTCTTTACACTTACGCTTATGAGGTGACTAGTCATATATTGCTATAGTCTTTACACTTACACTTATAAGGTGACTAGTCATATATTGCTGTAGTCTTTACACTTACGCTTATGAGGTGACTAGTCGTATATTGCTCTAGTCTTTACACTTACGCTTATGAGATGACTAGTCGTATATTGCTCTAGTCTTTACACTTACACTTATGAGGTGACTAGTCGTATATTGCTCTAGTCTTTACACTTACGCTTATGAGGTGACTAGTCGTATATTGCTCTAGTCTTTACACTTACGCTTATGAGGTGACTAGTCGTATATTGCTCTAGTCTTTACACTTACGCTTATGAGGTGACTAGTCATATATTGCTCTAGTCTTTACACTTACGCTTATGAGGTGACTAGTCGTATATTGCTCTAGTCTTTACACTTACGCTTATGAGGTGACTAGTCGTATATTGCTGTAGTCTTTACACTTACGCTCATGAGGTGACTAGTCGTATATTGCTCTAGTCTTTACACTTACGCTTATGAGGTGACTAGTCGTATATTGCTCTAGTCTTTACACTTACGTTTATAAGGTGACTAGTCATATATTGCTATAGTCTATACACGTACGCTTATGAGGTGACTAGTCGTATATTGCTCTAGTCTACACTTATGCTTATGAGGTGACTAGTCGTATATTGCTTTAGTCTTTACACTTACGCTTATGAGGTGACTAGTCGTATATTGCTCTAGTCTTTACACTTACGCTTATGAGGTGACTAGTCGTATATTGCTCTAGTCTTTACACTTACACTTATAAGGTGACTAGTCATATATTGCTATAGTCTTTACACTTACGCTTATGAGGTGACTAGTCGTATGTTGCTCTAGTCTTTACACTTACGCTTATGAGGTGACTAGTCGTAAGTGTAAAGACTAGTTCTTCCATGACTAGCACATGCTCTTGTAGAAAAAATTTCCAAAAAACAAACTGGGTGTCTGTTTATTACAAATTACGTACTTTAACCTTTGCATAGAGTTAAATGTACAGTATGAAACAGGTTTGCAAGGGCAGATCCATGCAACCATGAGTAAACATTTTTACTCCAGAAGAAGCGCAGTACTGGCGTAGCTCTCGACACGTGACCTCTGACCTCTCACGTAACTGTGACCTCTCTTACTTGCTTGCAGAGTAAGATCGATCGTCTGGAAAGCGGTTTGGAGAAGCTCCGCACGACGGCGCTGCAGGTGGACGAGTTGAAGGCGATACTCGCGGAGCAGGAAGTGGAGCTGACGCAGAAGAACGAAGACGCGGACAAACTCATTCAGGTGAAAAAGTTTTTTTTATACACCTTTTCCGCTCCGCAGTTTGAGTTGGAGTGCTCGGTGGGCCGAATTTACGTGTAGGGGGACCAGAACGTATTTTGCTTTCAAGAATAATCCTTTAACCCTTTCACTACGGAAGACGGCATGCTGCCTACGTTTTTCATGCAAGGGACGGAAGGCGGTAGACTGCCGCCCAAGCTCAGTAATAAGCACAATCACCCAGGTCTGTTTATTTCACTGCTATGGTCACGCAAAAACATTGTAGAAAAGTTTAGCAGCCCTGGGATTGGGGTTGCTTTGCTACAAGTAATGCTAACCAGCCAATCAGCATCAGAAACCAGGTGCAGTCCACAATACTGTACTGTATGGTATGTTCCCATGCAAAATCACTTGTAGATCGTTGATGAAACCTATAGTGTTTAGTTCATTGTTCTGCATTCTTATAAAATGATTGCATATTATAAATTAGTAACATGACTTTTGTGAAAACTGGTTTCTAAATATAAGTACATGCTTATTTATGAATGTGTGCACGTGTGTGTGTGTGTGTTTGCGTGCATGCGTGCGTGTGTGTGTGCATGAGTTCATGTATGTGTGGTCACATGTGTAGAAACAAAACTAATATTTAATATTAGTACTCAATAACAAGCAACTATTTGTTTATTTACAAAATTCTGTTTTGGTAACACACCATAAGAAGTTATTGTCAAATGTGCAAAAGTCGGCGTGATGCAGTTAAAAAGCAACTACGTAGTGAAAGGGTTAAGATAAGACACGCAGCCAAGAGAGGTTGCTTACCTGTGTTCTGTTGTGTGCACGTGTCATTCTTTAGTGAAAGAAGTAGTCAGAAGTAGTAAATTAGATCAAACTCTCCAGGAACATTTTCCTCAGCTGTCACTAATCCATTTATTAGCCAGGCACAGCGATGCTTAAACTTGTCCACCTATCACACACGGTACCAGTTAGCTATTTACTTTGCTTTACTTGAAGTCAAAATATTGTTTTATAAAAGGACTTTTAAAGTTAATATACCTTTTATTGTTATTGGCATCCTTCTGTCTAAGAAGACAATGGAATGTGCGCCAAGAGAGTCCGATCCTTGAACGTCTCCAGGGCGCATGCCAAGGCAAGGTGTATGGAGATCCTGAGTTGCCCAGACCGCAGGAACCCCCTCTCTTCCTCCCTTGTGTAGTCCAAAGGAAAGCGGAGCGATACGTTTGGCACCAGGTTGGCTGCAGGAGCTGCCGGAGTCAGTGAGCATGTTGCACTGGTCCGCCTTGATTTGGAAGATTTACTCCTCTACACATGGCCGTTGGTTCACATGACCTCCTCCGCCCTCTAGCCGTTGGCTGCTTGTACAGCTCCTGCGCCTAGTGTCAAGATACAATGTACGCATCCTTTTATAGCTGCATAATAAGTGTTTAAATCACTTTATACCTATTTTGAAATGACATACCTTTCTATAATACTGCTGCGGAGGCGGCCAAGAGGTCGAGGGTTCAAATCTAAGTCAGCCATGTTGCAGACAAATGTTGTAAATGAGAAAATACGCAAGAAATGTAAAAATTTCAACAGAAAATTAAGATGAAAACTTTCCTCATGCTGATCGTGACTACGGAACAGGTGCTTAGGTGGTAAACGTTCCTCTCCGTCTGCCAATTGAACGGGGGCAAAATGCAGTTTATTTTCGACCCCCCTCTACGTTGAGATGGTTTGATCCTTCACGAAGCCATTCGCATAGCTGCCATACAGTGGTGATATGCAACAGCTTCATGTTGGATCGAACCATCACAACGTAGAGGCGGGTCGAAAATAAATTGCATTTTACCCGCGTAACAGTATATTAGCATATTTGTATAGAAGCTATTCTAAAAAACTTTTTAGTTGTAATTAGTTTATATTGGACTGCCATCCGCTCATAGCGGAGGCAGGACGGATCGCACCGCGGCCCACACCGTGCAGCATGTCTTAATTATGTCATTCAACGCTTCACCCATAAACAAAGATTGAATAATAGAGTCAGTCGAAATGACAATTTATTATTGAATTTTACACGTTAAATAAGGAACGACCAGCTTACCTACAGGAACAGAGTTTGCGAGAAAAGCCTGAGAAATGTGAACAGAGCTGCACATGCTACGAAAGACATGACCACTGACAAGGATCTACAGAGCAGACCTTCCCTTTTATAAGCTCAGGTGTGCGTGTGACTAGTGGCTTTTACTAACACAAGGTCAGAATACGAGTCTGTGCTAGATAAAGCCACGTTCACATGCACACCCGAGCAGTCTACTGTATTCCCCTGCCAGCATTACATTTCATTTCATCACAGCCCTGTAGTACAAGATGTTTTTATACATTTGCCATTTCTCGGCCGTGCATTAAACGGACGCTAAATTTCTTCACAATGCATTAAACAGGTGGTCGCCGTGGAGACGGAGAAGGTGAGCAAAGAGAAGGCAATCGCCGACGAGGAGGAGAAGAAGGTTGCCATCATCAACGAGGAGGTGGCCAAGAGGCAGAAGGAGTGCGAACAGGAGCTAGCCCTTGCCGAACCTGCCCTTATTGCTGCCCAGGAGGCGTTGAACACTCTTAACAAGGTGCGCCTGTGGACGATGGAGTTTTTTTATTTCAATTTTTTTTTGATTGTTTTTTTGTCTTGTTTCCTTCAGGACCGTAAGAGTTCATGAAAAACTGCAAGAGTTCATGAAAAACTGCAAGGGTTCATGAAAAACTGCAAGAGTTCATGAAAAACTGCAAGGGTTCATGAAAAACTGCAAGAGTTCATGAAAAACTGCAAGAGTTCATGAAAAACTGTGAGGGTTCATGAAAAACTGCAAGAGTTCATGAAAAACTGCAAGAGTTCATGAAAAACTGCAAGGGTTCATGAAAAACTGCAAGAGTTCATGAAAAACTGCAAGGGTTCATGAAAAACTGCAAGGGTTCATGAAAAACTGCAAGAGTTCATGAAAAACTGCAAGGGTTCATGAAAAACTGCAAGAGTTCATGAAAAACTGCAAGGGTTCATGAAAAACTGCAAGGGTTCATGAAAAACTGCAAGAGTTCATGAAAAACTGCAAGGGTTCATGAAAAACTGCAAGAGTTCATGAAAAACTGCAAGAGTTCATGAAAAACTGCAAGGGTTCATGAAAAACTGCAAGAGTTCATGAAAAACTGCAAGAGTTCATGAAAAACTGCAAGAGTTCATGAAAAACTGCAAGGGTTCATGAAAAACTGCAAGAGTTCATGAAAAACTGCAAGAGTTCATGAAAAACTGCAAGGGTTCATGAAAAACTGCAAGAGTTCATGAAAAACTGTAAGGGTTCATGAAAAACTGCAAGGGTTCATGGAAAACTGCAAGAGTTCATGAAAAACTGCAAGAGTTCATGAAAACTGCAAGGGTTCATGAAAACTGCAAGGGTTCATGAAAAACTGCAAGAGTTCATGAAAACTGCAAGGGTTCATGAAAAACTGCAAGAGTTCATGAAAAACTGTAAGGGTTCATGAAAAACTGCAAGAGTTCATGAAAACTGCAAGGGTTCATGAAAAACTGCAAGAGTTCATGAAAAACTGCAAGGGTTCATGAAAAACTGCAAGAGTTCATGGAAAACTGCAAGAGTTCATGAGAAACTGCAAGAGTTCATGAAAAACTGCAAGAGTTCATGAAAAACTGCAAGAGTTCATGAAAACTGCAAGGGTTCATGAAAACTGCAAGGGTTCATGAAAAACTGCAAGAGTTCATGAAAAACTGCAAGGGTTCATGAAAAACTGCAAGAGTTCATGAAAAACTGCAAGAGTTCATGAGAAACTGTAAGGGTTCATGAGAAACTGCAAGAGTTCATGAAAAACTGCAAGGGTTCATGAAAAACTGCAAGGGTTCATGAAAAACTGCAAGGGTTCGTGAAAAACTGCTCTCACACTAAGCAGCAATTATATTATATTTGATAATTTTTGTAGGTTTCTACTCCTTACACAATGGATTTTCATGCAAAATTATCAATGAAATACGTTTGCTTACCTTAGACAAATTAAAAATCAATTTTTCACGGAAAAAAATGCACAAAGCTTTCAATAACTGCAGTGTTTGCACTGTAACATTGTACAGTATTACTCCTGTGAAATCGGCAAATGTAGAAAATTTCAACTATCCAGACACAACACTCTGATAAACTTTGGTCTCAAGTCTACTATTCTTAGAGAGAAATTCCTGTTAAAAGATGAAGCTACCTTAATTTCTCCTTGACTGTTCGGTTGGCTTTTCCTGGAATAGCCAGCAAAACACGGCGCAGCTTGGTCTGCAGGCGACCAGTAAATTAGTGTGTACGATCACGTAAGTGTACACCAGGCTAAGCTACTCAATAGGCTAAGTTGGAGTGGCTGAAAAGGGCATGTTTTTCTTAATGTTATTCAATTAAATCACCTACAAATGTTTAAACAAATAGCATGATTGGATAGCCAAGATTCTCCTGAATAGAACAGTACCTAATTTGTAATCATTTAGTCATGTCTGGGCTCATACAGTAGCAGAAAAGTCACAGTTCTTTTAAGAACAATTTTGAGTGATGCGGTCCTGAAAGAGTTAAAAAGAGCTCGACACAAATGACATTTCTCACCCCAGTCAGCCATAAAAAGAATTCCAATTCAGAGTGTATCAATCAAAGTGTTCAGTATGTGCAACGGCCGTAAATATTCCTTAAGGCAATAAAAGGCGTTCGAATTGAAAATTTTCACCGATGCTCAATCTTGAAGATTTCTCCTGAAATAAATTTTTGTTCTGAATGCATTTGTAATAAACCTGAATTAAACCTTTTCTCATTGGTGTCTAATACGGTTGACATAAATACTTTTCATTGATCTGTCCAAAAATTCTTTTTGGGTTTAATTTTGACTTCCCACAATCACAACTTTCAACTCACCCCTGGTAGCGGCAATTGTAAAGCCGCCATATCGGTTGGGATTGGATCGGATCGGCCAATTGGTAAAAGTATTCGGATCGGATTAGAACACAAGTTTCCATGGTAACATCCGGCACATCCCTGGTAACTGGCCAGGTGCGATACGGCACGTGAAATTACTCGAAAACAGTTTTTGCCACAATCACCAATCCATTTACTCATTAGAGTTGATGTTGCTCGACTTCTCTCACTGACTAAATGTCACGATCACTCGGTTATTCACAATGCAGTAAAATTATTTGCCATTTCTTGTTCCAGAACAATCTGACAGAACTGAAGTCATTCGGCACTCCGCCGCCCATCGTCGTCAGCGTCGCCGCTGCCGTCATGTGCCTGCTCGCTCCGAACGGAAGAGTGCCGCGCGACAGAAGCTGGAAAAATGCCAAACTGATGATGCAAAGGGTATGTAACGCGTTGTTACATGTTTTACGAAGACTAACGTGGTAATCAGTGTAATTGCTGAGGTAACTCACATCTCGGTTTGCCGGAGTAAAGTGGGGAGAAAAATATTCCACAAATATTTAACAGGAAAGATATTCCACGAGCGTGTTGCGCGTGTTTGCGAAAGCGAAAATTGAAGTTCAGTCCTACTGTAAGATATTCAGTTTGTTGTGCTAAAACTCTGCAAGTTTTAAGATAAAAATTCAAATTTCAAGTTTAACCCCATTCGGCTCGTGCAACGAAAAATGGCGGTTCTTCAAATTTAATACTGCTAACAACAGAATTATAAAAAATAAAATAAGTTTTACAGTAAGTTTATAATAAAATAAATTGAATATTCGTATGAGAGTAGGATTCTAACTTGTATAAGCCTGCATGTGTGCTTGCATATCAAAATCACCCATAAGTTGGCAATTAAGTTTTTCTAGTTTTTTTCTAGAATCTTCATTTCATGAGGATCATTTTGATACCAAGTTCATCACTCTATGTTATTTCTAAGCTGAGATAATCCACATTGAAATTGAGGTGCAGGCTGCACATTGAAAAACATGATCTTGAGAAAATCATTGTTAAAGTCAGCCATTGTTTTTTGTCGCGTCTTTACAAAACACTTAGTAACCGTGCAACAAATATTGGTTGCTATGGACTTTGTAAGAACACATTGATGTTATGTTTAAATGCTGTAGATGTCTCTTCCTGACAAAAAATCCGAAGCAAAATGGCTGCTTCCACGAGCTTCTATCAGAGTTTGAAAATACAAGTTTTTTTACAATTGCTGTACTAGTTTCTACTCTGAAAAGTGAGTATGAGATTATAAGATTAAATTTTTAGTATTTTTTGGACATTTTCTTGACAATTTGATGCTAGAATATAAAAGTCCAATATATTTAGCATTTATTTTTGTAAAAAACAAAAAATTGACATTTCAGCAAATTTTTGGTGCATTCAACTTTGAAGCGTCATAACATAGTTTTAATTAAGCCGACTTGTGGACGGTTTTGGTTTGCAAGCAGACATTATAGCGAAGGTGTCAGTTTGACACTAAATTTACCGATGATGCGTAAGAGGCTTTTTGTGCTAAACAATAACGATGTGCATTGTTTCATGACAGTGCTAAACAATAACGATGTGCATTGTTTCATGACAGTTCTAAACAATAACGATGTGCATTGTTTCATGACAGTGCTAAACAATAACGATGTGCATTGTTTCATGACAGTGCTAAACAATAACGATGTGCATTGTTTCATGACAGTGCTAAACAATAACGATGTGCATTGTTTCATGACAGTGCTAAACAATAACGATGTGCATTGTTTCATGACAGTGCTAAACAATAACGATGTGCATTGTTTCATGACAGTGCTAAACAATAACGATGTGCATTGTTTCACGACAGTGCTAAACAATAACGATGAGCATTGTTTCACGACAGTGCTAAATGATAACAATGTGCATTGTTTCACGACAGCGCTAAACGATAACAATATGCACTGTTTCACGACAGCGCTAAACAATAACAATGTGCACTGTTTCACGGCAGTGCTAAACAATAACAATGTGCATTGTTTCACGACAGTGCTAAACGATAACAATATGCACTGTTTCACGACAGCGCTAAACAATAACAATATGCACTGTTTCACGACAGCGCTAAACAATAACAATGTGCACTGTTTCACGGCAGTGCTAAATAATGTGCAATGTTTCATGATACAATTTTATCTAATGATTGCTAGGTTGATTTTTTTCTGGATCAGCTAATTAACTACGACAAAGAAAACATACCCGAGAGTAGCCTAAAAGCTGTAAACGAGTACTTGGCCCTTCCTGGCTTCAAGCCGGAGATCGTCCTGACGAAATCGTTTGCCGCAGGAGGTAAAGAGTTTTCGTTTCACGTTCCGCTTGCTAAAAATCCGTTTTTGTTTTCGCGAAACCGCCCGAAATTTAGGTGGACGGATTTCTGGACCAGCTGATCACCTACGACAAGGAGAACATCCACGAGAACTGTCTGAAGGCGGTGGCGGCGTACATTGCCGATCCGGACTTCAATCCCGAATTCGTCTCCGGGAAGTCGTTCGCTGCAGGAGGTACTCGAGCCGACTTTCTCTAGAAATGACTGCACCTAATCACTTCATCGTCATCAACATCATCATTATCATCGTCATCAACAACAACATCTTCCTTATCGTTTTCTCGCATCTGTTTGCTTTGCTTCATTTAATGTTTTGTTGTTGTTGTTGTTGTTGTTGTTGTTGTTGTTGTTTATGTCAGTAATTTAGTCTTATCCATGTTGATCGAAGCTTGTAGGTTAATTTCTTCTGCCGCGCTCATAGCACTGCAATGCATTGTTAATTTGTAATTGCATAACTTGTATTTTGTTCTAGTGTGTCAATTGGATGAATAAATATATCTAAACCACCATCGTTGTCATCATTATCATCATCATCATCATCATCATCATCAACAACAACAACAACAACAACATCAGCATCATTATCATCATCATCATCATCATCTCCATCATCATCATCATCATCAACAACAACAACAACAACAACAACAACAACAACAACATCAACATCATCAAAACAACAACATCATCATCATCAGCATCAACAACAACAACAACAACAACAACAACAACAACAACAACAACAACAACGTCATCATCATCTCCATCATCATCATCATCAACAACAACAACATCATTATCATCATCATCATCAACAACAACAACATCATTATCATCATCAGCATCATTATCATCTTCTCACATTATTAACGTATTTGTTTATTTGTTGTTGTTGTTTATGTCATCATAGCACTGCAATGCATTGTTAATTCGTAATCGTATAACTCGTATTTTGTTACATTGTGCTAAATGGATGAATAAATCTAAATCACCATTGTCATCATCATCATCATAGACACTTTTCTACTAGAATCCCAGCGACACACTGGCATTAACACGTTACCTGTAGACACACTGGCATTAACACGTTACCTGTAGACACACTGGCATTAACACGTTACCTGTAGACACACTGGCATTAACACGTTACCTGTAGACACACTGGCATTAACACGTTACCTGTAGACACACTGGCATTAACACGTTACCTGTAGACACACTGGCATTAACACGTTACCTGTAGATGTTTCTTGATGCTGGCCAGTTTCTCCTGCGCTGCTGTCAACTCGTCGTTCGCCTGCTGAAGAGCGATTCTCTTCGGTTCCACTTCGCAGTAGACGTCGTAAAATTTGACGATGTTTATCACCCACGAACAAAGACCTAAACAGCCAGCATTCGTAAGTCGGACAGCGGTCAGAACAACGGGGCGATGCGCGGCGAAACTGTCATTTTATCGTTAACAGCTTTGAACAAAAAATCGTTAAGATTACGGCTTCCAATGTGCACAAGCACAAATACACTAACTGATAAGCATGTTTTTTAATATAGTTTTGTGTTCTTTTCTAAATACAGTCAACCTCGGATATAAGGGACACCTCGGGACCAGAAAAAACCGTCCCTTATATCCGATGTCCCTTATAGCCGAAGTTTAGTCAGACCGAGGGTGTATCTAGACCTGTACTTTTCTGTACTTTTACCCATATTTTTATGGATTATTGCTACACATTCAGTGCAAAAGGTAAGTAGGAAGCTCCTTCAGTGATGCGAGATGTACGTGACCACGGAAACCGAGCTGTTCGAATGCGGAATTTGCGAAAAATTGATGTTAAAAATCGATCAATTTCGCTTTGGTCATAGGGTTCCTTATATGCGAGGTAATTTACCTGGGTTTCTATTTCGCGGGACCTGAAGATATCGTCCCTTACAACCGAGTACCTTATATACAAAGACTTTTACATACGAAAAATGTTACGAAAAATCGGGATCTGTCAATGTGGTCCCTTATAAGCGAAACTCCTTATATTTGAGTACCTTATATACAAAGATTTTTACATAGGAAAAATGTTACGAAAAATCGGGATCTGTCGATGTGGTCCCTTCTAAGCGAGCGTCCCTTATAAACGAGTACATTATACCAGAGGTTGATTGACTGTAAATGTTTTTATGTGCCTGTAAAAAACGTTTACATAAAAAACAAAATCCCGTTTGCTTAGCAACTACTCAAGGTCATGGTAGCAAGGAGGCAATATAAGCATGCAGAAGAAAAGAGAGTATTGATCGTGAAGCGTCCTAGTAAGATGTGCAAAGACAGGCAGCCGAAGAGAGGAAAGTCGATGCATAGAAATCATCACAAAATCATATACAGTCAACCTCGGGTATAAGGTATTCGCTTATAAAGGACCACCAACACCGGTCCCGATTGTTCGTAACGTTTTTCCTTATAAAAATCTTCGTATATAAGGTACTCGGATATAAGGGACCACCAACACTGGTCCCAATTTTTCGTATTGTTGTATATAAGATACTCGGATGTAAGGGACTTTCGGTTCTAAGGGATGATATCTTCAGGTCCCGCGTAATAGAAACCCAGCTAATTTACCTCGCATATAAGGGAGCCTATGATCAATGTGAAATTGATCGATTTTTAACCTCAATTTTTGGCAAACTCGGCCTTCGAACAGCTCGGTTTCCGCGGTCACATACATCTCGCATCACTGAAGGAGCTTCCTACATGCCGTTTGCACTGAATGTGTAGCAATAATCCATAGAAATATGGGTAAAAGTACAGGTCTAGATACACGCTCGGTCTGACTCAACTTCGGCTATAAGGGACGTCGGATATAAAGGACGGTTTTTTCCGGTCCGGAGGTGTCCCTTATATCCGAGGTTGACTGTTTACAGTCAGTTGACATGGTTGACAATGTAACTTAAGAGAATTCTAGAGACATCCATCATGAAAACCCCCGTAATGTGGAATCATTTGTAATTTGAAAGTATAACATGGTGGGATATATAAGTAAATAACTTTAGTGCAGAGTAATGGTGTAAAATGTCAGGTATAGCTTGAAAGTATAACATGGTGGGATATATAAGTAAATAACTTTAGTGCAGAGTAATGGTGTAAAATGTCAGGTATAGCTTGAAGTACAGGTATGTAGTGTGAGATGTAGGAGAGACAGAGAGAGGCGTGGGGAACACAGAGTGAGGTATAATATAGAAAGGAATGCATTGTGGATTGAAAAGGTATAGGTTATAAAGTTGTGAGCACACAGACATAACATTCAGGAAAAAGCTGGATCACGTATCTCCGGCTGTGAAGCGTGGTAAACAAAGTGAGGCGCGGGGAACACAATGTGAAGTGCGGCACGTGCGGTGTGAGATGTGGTATACGCAATGTGAGGTGTAATACAGATTGAAATGAGTCGTGGATTGCAAAGGTAGGGGACATGAATTTGTGAGCTTACGGACGTGGGAATAATTCCTGGAAAAGCCTGGATCAAGTATCTCACGCTGTGAAATGTGGGGAACTCAGTGAGGTACGAGGCGTGGTGTACGCAATGTGAGGCGTAATACAAGGCGTGAGTTGCGGAGTATAGAGGTTTTGGACACAAAGTTGTGCTTTCAGGGATGCAGTGAATAGGTGCAGTATGGCGACCCCGCATAGGGAAAAGCTGGGAAGAAGAAGAAGAAGTGAATAGGTGCAGTCATTTCTAGAGAAAGTCGGCCTGAGTACCTCCCGCAGCGAACGACTTCCCGGAGACGAATTCGGGATTGAAGTCCGGATCGGCAATGTACGCCGCCACCGCCTTCAGACAGTTCTCGTGGATGTTCTCCTTGTCGTAGGTGATCAGCTGGTCCAGAAATCCGTCCACCTAAATTTCGGGCGGTTTCGCGAAAACAAAAACGGATTTTTAGCAAGCGGAACGTGAAACGAAAACTCTTTACCTCCTGCGGCAAACGATTTCGTCAGGACGATCTCCGGCTTGAAGCCAGGAAGGGCCAAGTACTCGTTTACAGCTTTTAGGCTACTCTCGGGTATGTTTTCTTTGTCGTAGTTAATTAGCTGATCCAGAAAAAAATCAACCTAGCAATCATTAGATAAAATTGTATCATGAAACATTGCACATTATTTAGCACTGCCGTGAAACAGTGCATATTGTTATTGTTTAGCGCTGTCGTGAAACAGTGCATATTGTTATCGTTTAGCACTGTCGTGAAACAATGCACATTGTTATTGTTTAGCACTGCCGTGAAACAGTGCACATTGTTATTGTTTAGCGCTGTCGTGAAACAGTGCATATTGTTATCGTTTAGCGCTGTCGTGAAACAATGCACATTGTTATCATTTAGCACTGTCGTGAAACAATGCTCATCGTTATTGTTTAGCACTGTCGTGAAACAATGCACATCGTTATTGTTTAGCACTGTCGTGAAACAATGCACATCGTTATTGTTTAGCACTGTCATGAAACAATGCACATCGTTATTGTTTAGCACTGTCATGAAACAATGCACATCGTTATTGTTTAGCACTGTCATGAAACAATGCACATCGTTATTGTTTAGCACTGTCATGAAACAATGCTCATCGTTATTGTTTAGCACTGTCGTGAAACAATGCACATCGTTATTGTTTAGCACTGTCGTGAAACAATGCACATCGTTATTGTTTAGCACTGTCGTGAAACAATGCACATCGTTATTGTTTAGCACTGTCATGAAACAATGCACATCGTTATTGTTTAGCACTGTCATGAAACAATGCACATCGTTATTGTTTAGCACTGTCATGAAACAATGCACATCGTTATTGTTTAGAACTGTCATGAAACAATGCACATCGTTATTGTTTAGCACTGTCATGAAACAATGCACATCGTTATTGTTTAGCACAAAAAGCCTCTTACGCATCATCGGTAAATTTAGTGTCAAACTGACACCTTCGCTATAATGTCTGCTTGCAAACCAAAACCGTCCACAAGTCGGCTTAATTAAAACTATGTTATGACGCTTCAAAGTTGAATGCACCAAAAATTTGCTGAAATGTCAATTTTTTGTTTTTTACAAAAATAAATGCTAAATATATTGGACTTTTATATTCTAGCATCAAATTGTCAAGAAAATGTCCAAAAAATACTAAAAATTTAATCTTATAATCTCATACTCACTTTTCAGAGTAGAAACTAGTACAGCAATTGTAAAAAAACTTGTATTTTCAAACTCTGATAGAAGCTCGTGGAAGCAGCCATTTTGCTTCGGATTTTTTGTCAGGAAGAGACATCTACAGCATTTAAACATAACATCAATGTGTTCTTACAAAGTCCATAGCAACCAATATTTGTTGCACGGTTACTAAGTGTTTTGTAAAGACGCGACAAAAAACAATGGCTGACTTTAACAATGATTTTCTCAAGATCATGTTTTTCAATGTGCAGCCTGCACCTCAACTTCAACGTGGATTATCTCAGGTTACAAATAACATAGAGTGATGAACTTGGTATCAAAATGATCCTCATGAAATGAAGATTCTAGAAAAAAACTAGAAAAACTTAATTGCCAACTTATGGGTGATTTTGATATGCAAGCACACATGTAAGCTTTTACAACTTAAAATCCTACTCTCATACGAATATTCAATTTATTTTATTATAAACTTACTGTAAAACTTATTTTATTTTTTATAATTCTGTTGTTAGCAGTATTAAACTTGAAGAACCGCCATTTTTCGTTGCACGAGCCGAATGGGGTTAAACTTGAAATTTGAATTTTTATCTTAAAACTTGCCTAGTTTTAGTACAACGCGCTGAATATCTTACAGTAACACTGTACTTCGATTTTCGCTTTCGTAAACACATGCAACACGCTCGTGGAATATCTTTCCTGTTGAATATTTGTGAAACATTTTTCTCCCCACTTTAGTCCGGCAAACCGAGATGTGAGTTACCTCAGTAATTACACTGATTACCTCATTAGTCTTCGTAAAACATGTAACAACACGTTACATACCCTTTGCATCATCAGTTTGGCATTTTTCCAGCTTCTGTCGCGCGGCACTCTTCCGTTCGGAGCGAGTAGGCACATGACGGCAGCGGCGACGCTGACGACGATGGGCGGCGGAGTGCCGAATGACTTCAGTTCTGTCAGATTGTTCTGGAACAAGAAATGGCAAATAATTTTACTGCATTGTGAATAACCGAGTGATCGTGATATTTATTCAGTGAGAGAAGTCGAGCAACATCAAGTCTAATGAGTAAATGGATTGGTGATTGTGGCAAAAACTGTTTTCGAGTAATTTCACGTGCCGTATCGCACCTGGCCAGTTACCAGGGATGTGCCGGATGTTACCATGGAAACTTGTGTTCTAATCCGATCCGAATACTTTTACCAATTGGCCGATCCGATCCAATCCCAACCGATATGGCGGCTTTACAATTGCCGCTACCAGGGGTGAGTTGAAAGTTGTGATTGTGGGAAGTCAAAATTAAACCCAAAAAGAATTTTTGGACAGATCAATGAAAAGTATTTATGTCAACCGTATTAGACACCAACGAGAAAAGGTTTAATTCAGGTTTATTACAAATGCATTCAGAACAAAAATTTATTTCAGGAGAAATCTTCGAGATCGAGCATCGGTGAAAATTTTCAATTCGAACGCCTTTTATTGCCTTAAGGAATATTTACGGCCGTTGCACATACTGAACACTTTGATTGATACACTCTGCATTGGAATTCTTATTATGGCTGACTGGGGTGAGAAATGTCATTTGTGTCGAGCTCTTTTTAACTCGTTCAGGACCGCACCGTTCAAAATTGTTCTTAAAAGATTAGGACTTTTCTGCTACTGTATGAGCCCAGACATAACTAAATGATTACAAATTATGTAACTGTTCTATTCAGGAGAATCTTGGCTATCCAATCCTGCTATTTGTTTAAACATTTATAAGTGATTTTATTGAATAACATTAAGAAAAAAACGCCCTCTTCAAGCACTCCAACTTAGCCTATCGAGTAGCTTAGTCTGGTGTCCACTTGCGTGATTAGCTAGCCTATCGAGTAGCTTAGTCTGGTGTCCACTTGCTTGATTAGCTAGTCTATTGAGTAGCTTAGTCTGGTGTACACTTGCTTGATTAGCTAGTCTATTGAGTACCTTAGCCTGGTGTACACTTGCGTGATCGTACACACTATTTTATTGATCACCTGCTTGCTACAGACCAAGCTGTGCAGTGTTCTGCTGCTATTCCAGGAAAAACCAATCGATCAGCCAAGGAGAAATACAGGTCGTTTCATCTTTTAACAGGAATTTCTCCTTAAAAATACAGTAGATTTGAGGCTAAAGTGAATCAGAGTGTTGTGTCTGGATAGTTGAAATTTTCTACATTTGCCGATTTCACAGGAGTGATACTGTACATTGTTACAGTGCAAACATTGCAGTTATTGAAAGCTTTGTGCATTTTTTTCCGTGAAAAATTGATTTTTAATTTGTCTAAGGTGAGCAAACGTATTTCATTGATAATTTTGCATGAAAATCCATTGTGTGAGGAGTAGAAACCTACAAAAATTATCAAATATAACGTAATCGCTGCTTAGTGAGAGCAGATTCTCATGAACCCTTGCAGTTTTTCATGAACTCTTGCAGTTTCTCATGAACCCTTACAGTTTCTCATGAACTCTTGCAGTTTTTCATGAACTCTTGCAGTTTTTCATGAACTCTTGCAGTTTTTCATGAACTCTTGCAGTTTTTCATGAACTCTTGCAGTTTTTCATGAACTCTTGCAGTTTTTCATGAACCCTTGCAGTTTTTCATGAACCCTTGCAGTTTTTCATGAACCCTTGCAGTTTTTCATGAACTCTTGCAGTTTTTCATGAACTCTTGCAGTTTCTCATGAACTCTTGCAGTTTTCCATGAACTCTTGCAGTTTTTCATGAACCCTTGCAGTTTTTCATGAACTCTTGCAGTTTTTCATGAACCCTTGCAGTTTTCATGAACTCTTGCAGTTTTTCATGAACCCTTACAGTTTTTCATGAACTCTTGCAGTTTTTCATGAACCCTTGCAGTTTTCATGAACTCTTGCAGTTTTTCATGAACCCTTGCAGTTTTCATGAACCCTTGCAGTTTTCATGAACTCTTGCAGTTTTTCATGAACTCTTGCAGTTTTCCATGAACCCTTGCAGTTTTTCATGAACCCTTACAGTTTTTCATGAACTCTTGCAGTTTTTCATGAACCCTTGCAGTTTTTCATGAACTCTTGCAGTTTTTCATGAACTCTTGCAGTTTTTCATGAACCCTTGCAGTTTTTCATGAACTCTTGCAGTTTTTCATGAACTCTTGCAGTTTTTCATGAACTCTTGCAGTTTTTCATGAACCCTTGCAGTTTTTCATGAACTCTTGCAGTTTTCCATGAACTCTTGCAGTTTTTCATGAACCCTTGCAGTTTTTCATGAACTCTTGCAGTTTTTCATGAACCCTTGCAGTTTTTCATGAACCCTTGCAGTTTTTCATGAACTCTTGCAGTTTTTCATGAACCCTTGCAGTTTTTCATGAACCCTTGCAGTTTTTCATGAACCCTTGCAGTTTTTCATGAACCCTTGCAGTTTTTCATGAACTCTTGCAGTTTTTCATGAACCCTTGCAGTTTTTCATGAACTCTTGCAGTTTTTCATGAACTCTTGCAGTTTTTCATGAACCCTCACAGTTTTTCATGAACTCTTGCAGTTTTTCATGAACTCTTGCAGTTTTTCATGAACCCTTGCAGTTTTTCATGAACTCTTGCAGTTTTTCATGAACCCTTGCAGTTTTTCATGAACTCTTGCAGTTTTTCATGAACTCTTACGGTCCTGAAGGAAACAAGACAAAAAAACAATCAAAAAAAAATTGAAATAAAAAAACTCCATCGTCCACAGGCGCACCTTGTTAAGAGTGTTCAACGCCTCCTGGGCAGCAATAAGGGCAGGTTCGGCAAGGGCTAGCTCCTGTTCGCACTCCTTCTGCCTCTTGGCCACCTCCTCGTTGATGATGGCAACCTTCTTCTCCTCCTCGTCGGCGATTGCCTTCTCTTTGCTCACCTTCTCCGTCTCCACGGCGACCACCTGTTTAATGCATTGTGAAGAAATTTAGCGTCCGTTTAATGCACGGCCGAGAAATGGCAAATGTATAAAAACATCTTGTACTACAGGGCTGTGATGAAATGAAATGTAATGCTGGCAGGGGAATACAGTAGACTGCTCGGGTGTGCATGTGAACGTGGCTTTATCTAGCACAGACTCGTATTCTGACCTTGTGTTAGTAAAAGCCACTAGTCACACGCACACCTGAGCTTATAAAAGGGAAGGTCTGCTCTGTAGATCCTTGTCAGTGGTCATGTCTTTCGTAGCATGTGCAGCTCTGTTCACATTTCTCAGGCTTTTCTCGCAAACTCTGTTCCTGTAGGTAAGCTGGTCGTTCCTTATTTAACGTGTAAAATTCAATAATAAATTGTCATTTCGACTGACTCTATTATTCAATCTTTGTTTATGGGTGAAGCGTTGAATGACATAATTAAGACATGCTGCACGGTGTGGGCCGCGGTGCGATCCGTCCTGCCTCCGCTATGAGCGGATGGCAGTCCAATATAAACTAATTACAACTAAAAAGTTTTTTAGAATAGCTTCTATACAAATATGCTAATATACTGTTACGCGGGTAAAATGCAATTTATTTTCGACCCGCCTCTACGTTGTGATGGTTCGATCCAACATGAAGCTGTTGCATATCACCACTGTATGGCAGCTATGCGAATGGCTTCGTGAAGGATCAAACCATCTCAACGTAGAGGGGGGTCGAAAATAAACTGCATTTTGCCCCCGTTCAATCGGCAGACGGAGAGGAACGTTTACCACCTAAGCACCTGTTCCGTAGTCACGATCAGCATGAGGAAAAGGTTCTGGCTAGTTTTCATCTTAATTTTCTGTTTAAATTTTGATGTTTCTTGCGTATTTTCTCATTTACAACATTTGTCTGCAACATGGCTGACCTAGATTTGAACCCTCGACCTCTTGGCCGCCTCCGCAACAGTATTATAGAAAGGTATGTACAAAATCTTACAAAATAGGTATAAAGTGATTTAAACACTTATTATGCAGCTATAAAAGGATGCATACATTGTATCTTGACACTAGGCGCAGGAGCTGCACAAGCAGCCAACGGCTAGAGGGCAGAGGAGGTCAAGTGACCCAACGGCCATGTGTAGAGGAGTAAACCTTCCAAATCAAGGCGGACCAGTGCAGCATGCTCACTGACTCCGGCAGCTCCTGCAGCCAACCTGGTGCCAAACGTATCGCTCCGCTTTCCTTTGGACTACACAAGAGAGGAAGAGAGGGGGTTCCTGCGGTCTGGGCAACTCAGGATCTCCATACACCTTGCCCAGGCATGCGCCCTGGAGACGTTCAAGGATCGGACTCTCTTGGCGCACATTCCATTGTCTTCCTAGACAGAAGGATGCCAATAACAATAAAAGGTATATTAACTTTAAAAGTCCTTTTATAAAACAATATTTTGACTTCAAGTAAAGCAAAGTAAATAGCTAACTGGTACCGTGTGTGATAGGTGGACAAGTTTAAGCATCGCTGTGCCTGGCTAATAAATGGATTAGTGACAGCTGAGGAAAATGTTCCTGGAGAGTTTGATCTAATTTACTACTTCTGACTACTTCTTTCACTAAAGAATGACACGTGCACACAACAGAACACAGGTAAGCAACCTCTCTTGGCTGCGTGTCTTATCTTAACCCTTTCACTACGTAGTTGCTTTTTAACTGCATCACGCCGACTTTTGCACATTTGACAATAACTTCTTATGGTGTGTTACCAAAACAGAATTTTGTAAATAAACAAATAGTTGCTTGTTATTGAGTACTAATATTAAATATTAGTTTTGTTTCTACACATGTGACCACACATACATGAACTCATGCACACACACACGCACGCATGCACGCAAACACACACACACACACGTGCACACATTCATAAATAAGCATGTACTTATATTTAGAAACCAGTTTTCACAAAAGTCATGTTACTAATTTATAATATGCAATCATTTTATAAGAATGCAGAACAATGAACTAAACACTATAGGTTTCATCAACGATCTACAAGTGATTTTGCATGAGAACATACCATACAGTACAGTATTGTGGACTGCACCTGGCTTCAGATGCTGATTGGCTGGTTAGCATTACTTGTAGCAAAGCAACCCCAATCCCAGGGCTGTTAAACTTTTCTCCAATGTTTTTGCATGGCCGCTGCAGTGAAGTAAACAGACCTGGGTAACGGCACTGAGTTTGAGCGGCAGTCTACCGCCTTCCGTCCCTTGCATGAAAAACCCAGGCAGCAGTGTGCCGCCTTCCGTAGTGAAAGGGTTAAAGGATTATTCTTGAAAGCAAAATACGTTCTGGTCCCCCTACACGTAAATTCGGCCCACCGAGCACTCCAACTCAAACTGCGGAGCGGAAAAGGTGTATAAAAAAAACTTTTTCACCTGAATGAGTTTGTCCGCGTCTTCGTTCTTCTGCGTCAGCTCCACTTCCTGCTCCGCGAGTATCGCCTTCAACTCGTCCACCTGCAGCGCCGTCGTGCGGAGCTTCTCCAAACCGCTTTCCAGACGATCGATCTTACTCTGCAAGCAAGTAAGAGAGGTCACAGTTACGTGAGAGGTCAGAGGTCACGTGTCGAGAGCTACGCCAGTACTGCGCTTCTTCTGGAGTAAAAATGTTTACTCATGGTTGCATGGATCTGCCCTTGCAAACCTGTTTCATACTGTACATTTAACTCTATGCAAAGGTTAAAGTACGTAATTTGTAATAAACAGACACCCAGCAATTCTGTACTTATTTAAGGAAATTTTTTCTACAAGAGCATGAGCTAGTCATGGAAGAACTAGTCTTTACACTTACGACTAGTCACCTCATAAGCGTAAGTGTAAAGACTAGAGCAACATACGACTAGTCACCTCATAAGCGTAAGTGTAAAGACTATAGCAATATATGACTAGTCACCTTATAAGTGTAAGTGTAAAGACTAGAGCAATATACGACTAGTCACCTCATAAGCGTAAGTGTAAAGACTAGAGCAATATACGACTAGTCACCTCATAAGCGTAAGTGTAAAGACTAAAGCAATA
>JAQGDQ010001402.1:10000-42460 GCA_030141605.1 Tubiluchus corallicola | reverse complement strand
CAGCGAACAACGAAAAACTAAAAATAGCCACTGTAGAATCTAGTTTCCAATTCCATTCACAAATTTTTCTTTATAAATATTTAAACGATTTAATGCCAGCTTTCAAAGCCAATGAGCTTCCATTTAATATCGAAAAAATGTTAAACCAAAGACCACACAGCATAAAACAAATAAACACATAATATAATAAATATGGACACAATTCAGTCTGCGAAGCGGCAATAAATGCATGGAATGCGTGTCCCAGTTAATGTAAAATCTGCAGTGACTATCAAAAATTTCAAAAATGAACTGAAAAACATACTGTACTAGCCTTAATTAAAAAAAACAATATGGAAGATTAAATCACACCTTATTGTCATTATCATCGTTCACCCAGTAGTCTGTAGTGAGTGAGTTTACCGTTTAAATTTACCGATCACATCAACAAATTTAAACCCAACACACACAAAAATCTGAACAATAATGCGCCCAATTTCAATTTCATACGTTTAGTATTCTACAAAAAACTATTTTGTAAATATAGTAAATGCGTTAAATTTTCGGAACTCTGTGAAATGAAATGTCAAAGTTTTATGTACTTATGTAATTAATTACAGCCTTGCTTGTATTCTTAATTGTAAATTCATTTTATTGCACTATTGCTCACAGCAGTGGAAACACTGGCTGTACTATCAGTTTTTGAATGTGTAGTTTACCTTTCAATGAAGTGTAATTTTCATAGCAATAACGAATTTTATTATTTTATCATCATCATCATCATCATCATCATCATCATCATCATCATCATCATCATCATCATCATCATCATCATCATCATCATCATCATCATTGTTGTTGTTATTATTATTATTATTATTATTATTAATATTATTATTATTATTATTATTATTATTATTATTATTATTATTATTATTATTATTATTATTATTATTATTATTATTATTATTATTATTACTTATTATATATTTATTGTTTCTTGAAGATTCACGTGCGGGATATTATACATAGACATTGATAAAATATCCCGCAATTAAGAGGCAAAAAAACTGTGGACAAAACATCATTATTAAAGCACTAATGATTTCAGAATGCAGAAAAGAAACCACCAGAGAAGACCACAAAAGTCCAGCCTTGTTACTATACGACACTTAAGAAGAATTCGTGAAGCAAAAGTAATGTACAGCTGCAGGAGTTATGTTTTTCCTTTCTTGAATCTCCTTTACCTTTCATCAACAGTAATTCCAAGCAGTAAGAAATGTCTTTGAAAAAAGGAATGCATGTAAGCAAGAAAGGAAAATATTGGACATGAAAAAATCAAAATAATATTTCACCTTCTTTCTTAAAATATAGTAGCGGGTACGTAACTTGTATATAAAAGGACTTACATTTAAAGTGTCTACATCTGATTCATTGATGATTTTCTGTATTGTGGCAGCACATGTTCGACTTTTACTATAAAACTCTTCAACCTAAACTGCTTACATTTGACGAAAGTTATATGTTTTCTCAGTGTAGTTTTGATATAAATGTAGTGTGAAGTAAATGTATTTATGTTTATAATGGCTTTTTATACTGAAAGAGGATCAATCTAATTGTATCTTATCTAATCGATAAGAAATGAAGCTACCATCCGTAACATTGGTCATAGAATATTTCGACAATTAAAGAACAATGCTACCAAAGTGTATCATAAACGTTCCCGTACAACTTGACTTAATTATACTGGAAGCTAGAATCGTGTGTTTTAAATGCTGTGGCGGGACAAGAATCTAGAGATTTGTAAAATGATCAACCTCGGCAGCTATTGATCAGGAAGAAACAAAACTAGGAAAAAGTTAATCGTTAAAACAAAATTTGAATGCAATAAAAAGAACGACGAAAGGATAAGGTAAAAGAAAAAAGAAAAGAAAACGAAAAGAAAAGAAATAAAAAGAAAAGAAAAGAAAAGAAAAGAAAAGAAATAAAAAGAAAAGAAAAGAAAAGAAAAGAAAACGAAACGAAACGAAAGGAAAAGAAAAAAGAAAATGAAATGAAATAGTGCTTTTTCTGGGCCGCTGGTATTCTTAATGGTAAAACGTTCAAATTCTTATTAGGACACAATGGAAATAAAATTTTCAAACATTACAGGGCTCACGTTTTCAGTACTTCAATTGTATGTTGTTTATCATATATTAAAGCTTAGACAATAAGATACTCTCTCTTCTTCCTGAAAATAAACACGCACTGTACACTTTAGTTTATGTGAAGCCAAAATTACCAAGCCCCGCTTAAATTGTGAAATAGCCCCATAAAGTAACGAGCCTTTCCCGGAATCCCGTCACATAATGTTCTGCACATGCGCAGCAGGGAAGCAAAGGCAGCCCATCATAGTCCCATAACAGTGTATTCTGTAGTATTTATTAGTACAACAATAAATTATTACGACGCTCCCATTAAATGAGTTGCAACATTGGCAACATTTTAGAATTAAGAGAGATGTGTTGATTGTGCACATAATTTAATAAATTGCGTGTGAGTTGCTTCGCTTTGCTGGATAATTTTCTCTTCAGACATTTTGCGGTGAGAAATGAGCGATAAACGTTATAAATGATGTTATAAATGATGCAAATATGTCGACTGTTCCCAGAAAGCAAACAGTTGTTTACTTGTTTATTTTATGCGCAATGATCTCATTTGTGGGACAGTTGAACTATATTTACAGCAAAGGACAATTGTTTTATGTCCATGTTTTGGACGGTCAGTGGTTGCCTGTGAAAAACTCCACTGCGGCCGTTTATTCAGCATTTTACGATGACCGCGCAGCAAGAGAAATGGTTCGCATTGTTGGTATCACTCGAAGCGACATCAGGCAGGAGTTCTTCTGTCATCTTTACTACAGCAATAATGCCGTGGCCGTGGTCGATGCGGTTACAGTTGCCGTTGTTGACTACCACAGCAACAACTATACGTGTGCCATGTTCAAATGTCAACTTCCAAACAACGAGAAACCGAGTTCCGTCATCATGTCTCCGTCGTCAGCTGTGGAACCAAACGAGAGACGTCTTCGAGTCCTACATTCACCCGACAGGACAAAGGAAGAGCAGTACCTGTTTGGAATCTGTGTGCCTCCTTTACATTCCACAGTCAACCCTGTCCATTTTATAGAGTTTGTAGAAATGAACAGGATTTTGGGGGTGGAGAAAATAATGATTTATACTGGCAGTGTCAGTAAACAGTTGCAACGTGTGATTGACTGGTACGTGAAACAGGAGCTTATGACTCAGTTAGACTGGGCCCTCAGAACGAACTATGTCCCGCGGGGTTTGACCACACCGGATGGTCAGGCATGGGACTTACATTACAATGGACAATTGGCGGCCGCGCAGGACTGCTTGTACAGAAACATGCAAGAGTATCAGTATCTCGTATTTCAAGATTTGGACGAGTTTGTAGTTCCTTTCACTGAAGTCACGTGGACAGGAATGGTCAACGCCATGAGACCTAATAACAGAGGAAAGACCGTGGTGGGTTATCAGTTCAGAAACGACTTTGCTTACGTGAATTTTACTGAAAATGACCTTAATGTCTTTGATGCAAGTAACCCACAAAAAAGTCTGCGACTAACAAAGACAAAGTTCACATCAGACGGGAAGTTTTGGCCACCCGAACAGCGTTCCAAGATGATGGTCAAGCCGCGGTCAGTGGCCATCATGCACGTCCACAACATTTTTAGGGCGTTGAATCGAAACAGCGCTGAGTACATTGTGCCCACAGAGGTGGCGTTTCTACACCATATTCGTGTTAATGATGATTCTTCAGAAACAGCAGGTAACACAGGTGCAACAACTCGAAAAAGATCACGCGTAAGATTGCCTTTGAATAGTGAAACGTGGTTGCAACAGTTAGAAGATCGTGTGACAGAAAGATTGAAAGATGTAGATCTTGAAAACTGATTTAAAGGAAAACCGGACGATTGTTTAGACTCAATCTCATTTTAATTTACTGTCCAAAATATACATTTTCTTGCCTATAAAAATTAGCAATTTTTTCTTATATTTGAACAATTATCTTGGAAAGTTAATTAACGGAAACCGAACACAGCAATTGCTTACGTCACAAACTAACCACAGTTTGTGCAATGGCAGGCATCTTCCCTTGCACGTCAAGCACATTTGCACAGGTGTTACAGTACTGCTTATATGCTGCATAATATGCATGATGTCACGAAAATGGGTTTTATATCATATGACGTCAGAAACTAACACTGCAGTTCATGATCATGGTTATCACGGTACCGCCTTCTATTTGTCGGCCACGCGAACGTGACAAAAAGGCGTCGCTGCCAATCTTAGGCCGAGTTTACAAGTTTATATCAGCTTTTGCACATTACAGAGTTAACGTACAGTATAATCACTTCGTTTTCCCGCTTTTCCGGGCTAAAAATTGTTGTTATCGTCTAAACGAATTACAACCGTTTCTTTACAAATCCATCGCATTAACATCATCAGTGATGAACCTTAGAGATGAGCTATTGAAGGACACACATGTTTCTTAGGAGCGTTCGAATGCATATGCATCAGCATTCAATAAAATAAATGACATGTGCATTAAACCCCATAGAAATAGTCACTCACCAATTAGTTATCATTACCCGACATTGCTTAACTTCGTAGCTGAGCAATATAGTGACTACTTAGTTATTTCTACTAACGTCGCAATAGGTTGAAGACTTTGAAGCACGTTGAAGCGGCTAGTGAGTGCAGTAATTTTAATGCTTACCATTAACTGCTGCTTGAAAACTCTGTTTATCTGTAACAAGGATATGGATAGTGCTTAACTTCTTGGCTTTTTCTTGCGCATGTACATAAATGGCTTTTGGTTCAATTCTGGTCATTTTCCACTGATACTTAGGTGTAAATAGGTGTTTACTGTATAAATAAGTAACGAAACTCTTGAATTTAAGAATAATAACAGAAATAATTCATTACAATAATTACTACTGTGGATTATAGTTGCAGCAGTGCTGCTGTTATATTTACGACCTGATAGAAAACCTAGTTAAGATTGTTGAGTTCGACGTAAGTTTATAATATTTTAAAATTAGGAAATAGAGGAAATAACTAAACTTTCTTTCAGACGTGCTAGAGCATGCAGAATGTTAATAAAGATTTCTTCTATTACTGTATGTACGTATAGTCCTGCCTTTTATTATTATTATGAGTTATGCATAAAAAAATATACAGCTTACAAAGGCAACAGTATGTCAGTAAATATTATTCATAAAAGAATCACAAGAGATCTAAAAATGAAACTGCAACGTTTTGTTCTCTTTTACGCAGCATTATAGTGATTTTGTCATTTTGGGTATTTATAGTATAACTGTACATAACTGTATAACTGCACATAACTGTACATAACTGTATAACTGTACTACAAAGGGATTCTACTTGAACATGCCATTATACAGAGTGTCAAAACGTTTTTACGCAAGAAACTGAATGGAATAAATAAAAACCAGCAAAACCATGAAAAAGACCATTTAAGTTTGAATAAAAGGTTCCTATTTTAATAACCGATATTGATCGATGAACGTACGATTTGGCGGGAGTTTCTAAGAAAGACTGGCGTGATGACGTATTCTTTTAAGAACTTTGTTGATCTACATCTTTAAGATTTTTATGAAAAAAGCAACAAGAATTAAAAAGCCGATTAAATAAAGATTACAGCTGACATATTACAAAGTGTTTATGGTCTACGTGTAGTAGCTTTTTAAATTTGAAATCTAATTGGCCTGTCATTTGTTCCTGCCCTCTAGAATGTAGAAACACATACGTGCCTGTAAAAAAATACACATGGCGGTAATAAAAAATACAAGACTCATAATTATGATGTATTCATTTACAAAAACATTGGGGTCAACGTCAGCCAGTAAGTCTCACTGAAGTGCTTCTGTCTACATTTAAAGCTCCATTCAGATTCTTTGGTTTCTTCTGGTGCTGAACGTGTTACGTGCGCCCAGGCTCGGCCGCTGGGGAAGACTTAAAACTTAAAAACTACATAATAGCATTCCTTCAGCAAAAAGGAGGTTTTACAAAATTGCAGGGTGATAATAATTATGTAACATTAAGTGTAAATCATATTTATTCTGTTACGATAAAATTTTTAATAAGCTTTAATGTCTTCGGAGCACCCGGTGATTGGATACGCCATTAAGGATCGTCGGTGTGCGCTGGCCAATAACCACGTAAACTTGGTTTCACGTTTTTAGTGTTTATGAAACTACAAGAGCAAATTGCTAAACTGGCTCACGGCGCGTGCGTGGACTTCGCTAGACGGCGGAGAATCTCGAATAAAAATGTTTATTTAATTTTATTTTGAAGCGTCCCACGGTGGTGCAGAAGCGAATCGTGACGGGCGGCACGGATCATGTCTGAGGATATCCGCTATGATGCATTAGTTGGTAGGATTAAACGATTAGTCATCTACACACATAAGCATTCAGAATTGCTTTGGTGTTGTCATAAAATGGTAGTACAGATTATACAAGGAGAGAGAGGGGGGAGAGAGAGAGAGAGAGAGAGAGAGAGAGAGAGAGAGAGAGACAGAGAGAGAGAGAGAGAGAGAGAGAGAGAGAGAGAGAGAGAGAGAGAGAGAGAGAGAGAGAGAGAGAGAGAGAGAGAGAGAGGGAGAGAGAGAGAGAGAGAGAGAGAGAGAGAGAGAGAGAGAGAGAGAGAGAGAGAGAGAGAGAGAGAGAGAGAGAGAGAGAGAGAGAGAGAGAGAGAGAGAGAGAGAGAGAGAGAGCGAGGAGAGGAGGGAGAGAGAGAGAGAGAGAAGGGGGAGAGAGAGGCGGGAGAGAGAGAGAGAGAGAGAGAGAGAGAGAGAGAGAGAGAGAGAGAGAGAGAGAGAGCGAAAGGAGGGAGAGAGAGAGAGAGGCGGGAGAGAGAGAGAGAGGGAGAAAGACAGGAGGGAGAGAGAAAGAGAGAGAGAGAGAGAGAGGAGGGAGAGAGAGAGAGAGAGAGAGAGAGAGAGAGGGAGAGAGAGAGAGAGAGAGAGAGAGAGAGAGAGGGGAGAGAGAGGTCGTGCGCCGAAAATTTTGTTTGAAACTTTACAGCGAGCATAGAAACATCACAAACTAATACAATAAATTATTACACTCGACAGTAACGCAAATGTGAATTAATGATAATTACAGTATAACAAACTTTGCCACTATCATCTTAATTCAGAGGAAAATTTACCTCAAAGTGTGACTAGTACATGATACACGTACAAGCAGTTTAATGAAACGTACGTGACAAGGACTCTTGAAAGACAGGCATTTCTCCAACATCAACAAAATTTGTTTTTCCACTTGTATTGAGTCTCATTAGGGTTAAAACTAGACAAAGCAAACAACGTGAATATGAATCTGTGGGTTTCGTTTTACTGTAAAAACACATCGGCAACGTCTAAGTACGTGACTGCGTTGAAACAAGTACGTGAGCTAAAACACTAAGAATCGACAATCAAAATGTCAAAATATGTGGTTAAATCACTTGTTTAATTCTTAGTTTTAGTTTATTTAAGTTGCGTGACTTAATAATTAAAACCACTGTACTAATCATTCTTTTCCGGATTTCGTGAATCCCCCCCCCCCGACTTTGAATTGTCATGCACTGTAATAATTTCTTAGTCAACATACTTTTAGAATGGCAATTATTAAATCAATTTATGAAAGCAAAGCTTTTTTTAATTGCAACACAATACAGTAAAATGGAAAAGAAATGGTTATTTCAAAGTGTGACAAAACTCGTCTCGGAATGTAAATATCACGTACAAATAATTTTTGAATATGTCTGTGTGAAAGATAAGCACCTTGTTAACGGCCATTAAAAGAAGAGAGGGAAAGACTAATAGTAAGATCCTCGCAAAAGAAGCCAAATTCGGTTACTGTTAGTATTATATAAATTTACAGTCCACACTGTACCGGCAATAATTATTCGTTCTGTCTGAATTTCTTCTCTAATTCTTGCTTGGCACAATTTGCTGTTTTTAAATTGAATTTTCTCCGAAGATAAACGCCTCCTGTATGAGAATCACTGAGACAAAATAATTCTCATCATAAGTACTACATTGTGTGACTTTCAGACATGCAAACTTCACAGACGTTGCGCCGTTTATACATGCAGGATTAAAGTAAATTCTTGTCATAAAAACAAGTTAGAAACGCAAAGCTTGGATACTTAAATCAATAAAACATTTTTTTACAATTTCTTATATACAAAAATGTGATTTTCAATTTTTCTGCCTTGTTTTAAATTACGTTTGTGAGCTTTTAATTTCTATTTCAAATTTTAGTAGCGCGTCACAAACAGGTGTAAAAAGTATTCATTTTCTTTGCAATAAAGAGCGCCGCTAGGCGACAAACTATTCCGCCCCTTTTTGTTATTGCAGTTAAGGTTATTTCTGTAACTATTCAGTAAAGCCTACCTTATCGTAGCTGCCGGCCGCGTCAAGCAAAAGTAAAGTTAAATACGAAAATAAAAATAATTAAGCAAGAACAAGTGGCATTAAAATACAAGAGAAAAAACCTCACAAACATCTATTAATTTTTAATATTTTTATGATGATACTTCGCAATAATCAGAATTTTCTTTCGGTAGTTTTATGGCCCTGAAAAGGGCCGGTTGGTTAATATCGGAGAAGAGATCTGATTAAGCTGCTGTTTTCTTCTTCAATAAGACTGCTTGAATATTAGGCAAAACACCACCTTGCGCAATGGTTACACTTGACAGAAACCTGTTCAATTCTTCGTCATTTCTTATAGCCAGTTGTAAATGGCGAGGAACAATTCTTGTCTTCTTGTTGTCGCGAGCTGCATTTCCAGCAAGTTCTAAGATTTCAGCGGTTAAATACTCCATCACCGCTGAAAGATAAACCGGAGCTCCAGCACCAACCTTCTTGCTGTAATGACCTTTTTTCAGATACCGGTGAACCCGTCCAACAGGAAACTGCAATCCAGCTCTTGCTGATCTTGACTTCTTTTTGCCTCCCTTTTTTGCACCTTTACCTCGTCCAGACATTTTCAGTGAAACAAATGTTGCTTTATCTGACTTAAAAACAAAATCCCAACTGAAAAAATTTCACATTAGTTATATTAAAGTTATTAAAACCCAGAATCGTTACGACGGTATTTATACGTACTTTATGGATTAAACACCACACTGTCAACGGATCTTGTTACGCGGACGTTAGAGTACACGTGCTGTTTGAGATATTGAGCGAGCAATAATCTTTATAGTGTGTACTCCAACGCGAGTTTCGAAATATATTATTTCCAATCCTAGTGTGTACTCTAACGCCAGGGCAATGTGGTGCACGTTTAATCCTTTTTTTGTCCGCTCAAGTGTATAAAAACGCGGCGCTACTAAGTGTCAAGTTATTAATTGAGTCGTAGAATTTTGCATTTTTTTTGAACGTGTAAATTGTGAGAATGGCTGCCAAGTTAGATCCGAAGAAATCAGGAAAAGCTGGGAAGAAAACAACCGTCAACAGAGAAGGAAAGAAAGGTGGAAAGAGGCGAAGACGAAGAAGAGAAAGTTTTTCTCTTTACATTTATAAAGTGTTAAAGCAGGTCCATCCTGATACTGGTATCTCTAGTAAGGCAATGCGTGTCATGAACAGTTTTGTGAATGACATCTTTGAACGTCTGGCAACTGAGGCTAGCAACATTGTCAAGCACAATAAGAGAAGCACTATCAGCAGCAGAGAAATCCAAACAGCTGTACGCCTCCTCCTTCCTGGGGAACTATCCAAGCACGCTGTCAGTGAGGGCACCAAAGCTGTGACGAAGTACACCACTTCTGCATAGGAAGCTCATCTTCGGATGCATAATAACCAACCGGCCCTTTTCAGGGCCACAAAATTTATCCGAAAGAAAATTCTGGTTTTTGCACTATGATCAATTTAAATAACTTATTTTCTCGCGCGCTTTTGTATTAATTTGTACTTGAATAATTTTTGCTACTGAAATGAAGTCACTCATAAAAATCAAGGTTTTGTGCTCAACAAAAATTATTTCTGTCGTTCATGAGTTTGTAAATTTACATAATTACATGGACACCTAATAAGTAATGACTGCTTCTATTGCCACAATATTTTTGCCTAAAAATATTTTTCACTTTGGTTGTTACTAGGGTATGGATCATGGGCAGGGTGCATAAGATTATGGATATGTATAAAATAGCTTATTTTATGGATTTTTGAAATTTTATTTTATGGATATCAATAAAATAAGAAATGGACTATATCTGGAACGAGATGCCCAGGGGGAAATCAATTAAAAAGTAAAAACAGGAGTGCTTGAAACGTGTTTTTAAACACGCAGGACTTAGTTTTAATTTTATCGGTTTCATATGACTTCAAATTTTACGAGATAATGCCTTGTAATTCATCACTTCTGTTCAAATAATTCATCTATTTGGTACGAATGTAGAATGCCCTCTAGGCTGAAGTTTCCAATCCAATGCCTGTATTCAGTTTTGATTGCCTTATTTTGTACAAAAAATCACAAAAAACATTTTCATTTTATGGATTTTTCAAATTTTATTTTATGGATTTTTGGTCTTATTTTATGGATATCCATAATCTTATGCAGCCTGATCATGGGTTATTTGAAATGACGCTATTTGTTACGAAATATTTCTAGTTACAGATCTGTTCTTAGAGTTAATAATTTGACTAAACGCTTGTACTCGTAAATCTTCTCAACAGAGTTGCGTTGCTATAGAGTTTAAGCAGGTCAGTTTACTAATTTTTACTGTGTTAGTGTTTAGGGGTACTTGTTATTATAAGATTATAAAGATGAAAATTGTTATTATAAGGTTAACTAATGAAGAAAACAAACAATGTTTTCACAATGAATAATAATCGTTTAATTCGATGCACACAAAGACGAGGTTATATAATGCAGAGGCGAAGAACAGTAACGATCACAATATCAATAACAAAGCTGATGCACGAAAATTATCAATACACACCATGGTTATTTTACATTGAATAAGATGCACCTAAAAGTACAGACACATGTATGAGTGGCACCAAAACTGCAAATAAAAATACGCGCCTTATACTTAGAAGTTAATGGATGTTAATCTTTAATTTCTTTTTTCCTGCCAATAGATGACGCCACAAGTTTTGCATGATACCCGTACAGAATTTAATTTAGCTAATAGTATGCTGCAATAGCAATTACAAGGAATAAGAAAACTTGTATTTCAAGTTAAAAGTATGAATTCACGTACAAGCAATGCACGTGACTAAAAACAAATACAAGCTGTAGCCTGACCAAAAGTAAAAAAGGCATAACTATTATATAAGTAACAAAAAAACGAAGTGATTGCAATGAACAAGCAGAAATTTTGAAAAAAAGTAAAAATGGCAGTAGCCAGTCAAGCAACAATTCCCTGAATAATTCACATTAATACTGCTAATGAATGGTACAGTTACATGATAATAGAGTAACTGAAAAATGGGTACAATGGTATTTCTGCATCTTTTTCCAATACAGTTACATTACTATAACTTGCAAACAGCAACTGTTGAACTACATGCAAAGTGTCAGTGAATTATGACACCACGAGAAGAATAAGCGCAAATATTGTTAGCAGTTTGCAAAAGTGGGTTTTTGCACAAAAAAGTGTGAAATACCTCACAAATTAAACCACAACAACTTGTCAGACGAGGAAAGATGGAGTGAAAAAATGAACATCTATATGACTAGACAGATGTGACGTAATGCAACTACGCAAAGGGCGGATGTATAACCCCCCTCCCGCACGTGGTCGCGTAATTTGCACAGATTTCCTCATCTTTAAGAAAAAAGATCAAGTTTAATTTAATAACTGAAAGTAATTATAAAAGAAACAGTGGTAAAATTAAACTCGAACCAGCTTCAGGGCTATTTTTAAAATCGAAAGAGGCGAACTGAAGTTTCCCTGCTACTGATCTGGTAGACTCATCAGATAAAACTGCTGATTGGTTTACACAAGGATCGGTTAGGCATGGCGTAAGCAAAGTGAAAAATAACCGACAGCAAAACAGTTAAAATAAACTAAAATTGAAAGCGACTTCGATCATTTCTCCACATGCCAGTGAGCTAATTCCAAACAGCTGCAGTGTGAAAAACACAAAATCTCACAGTTAGTAAATTTACAGAAATTGATCTACATCAAACAAAAACCCAGTAAGCGCTACATATTTCAGATTATTTCAGAAAAAAGATCAGCAAGTGCACGGTACACACGTAACAACTGTGACCAATTCACTTTTAAAATTTCTCAAAGTGGGCCAAAAAGAAGTAGTAGGAACAGCACCACGTTGCTGCACAGTGTGAAGAAATGACTAATCTACCTGTACTGGGCAGAAAACGGAAGGATTAAGCGAAAACCACCAAAAATACCACCTAATTTTGAATAAAGAACAATTATTTTAATACCAGGGATTGTCGACATTCACAGTGCTGAGATCTTTTAATCAAAATGGGATTATGATCACACAACTCCTGTGGGGGTTATCTTTTCATTACACCCTGTACAAGAGTTCCCAAACTTTCTCAGACCGTTACCCAAATCGGGAAACCCGGTCGTGTCCATTACCCCCCACCTAGTACTACTTCTCCAACTCAAAAGGTAAACACACGTATATGCCACAAGCAAGCAAAATTATTTATGTTTGCTCGTGACATAAATAAATTTCCAGGTGTTGTTGTTGTTGGCAGTCTCTTCAAGAAGAAAACTACGTAAAATGCATTCCGAGCGAAGTTTTAAAAATTTTCAGAGGGGTGCCCATTACCCCCCCCCCCAAAAAAAACATATTACCCGGGGGGGGGGGTGATTTACCCCTACTTTGGGAACCACTGCTGTACAAGAAATACCAGCAGTTTATGTCATCAAAACTACGGATATTGAGCTTAGTTAAAAAATTTTCCCGTCAATTTTTAATCATTAAAAAGAAAGGTCAGTTAAGTGACTCATGTAGAGAAAATGCCCAGTTTTTGTTTAGGAAGTTGTACAAATACTAAATTTCACTTATCAAGCACAAAATGACATAACTGGTTGTTCTTATATATACATATGCAAAACAATACTACACTAAATATATAAACCTGATAAGTTATAAATGTTTACTGTTGACGCCGCCTATTTTGACAGTATGCACAAATCTATATTGTAAACACATTCAGCAAAACATAATTGAAATTACAACACTGTAATTAAACAACAAAGTATTTTTTCTATATCATAATAATTATATACCTAAACAAGTATGTATACAAAATGGTAGTCAAGGCCTAAATAGTGCTATATCTAAAACGTTGTGACTTAGAATCAAACTGACTTAAACTAGGCACTACTAAACTGTATCCAGTACACAAAAATGTGGAAACTAAATTAACATCTATTCTATATCAACAGCAGTAAAGTATCAAAAAATTGTATCTCACAGTGACTAAAACAGCACTCAACCATAACATGGGAAAAGTGCTCACAGTTTAGCAAGTGAAGGATGTATCTCTCGCTAAACGTAAATGAAACTGAACATCCGTTCGCAAATCAAATCTCAATAACTAACAGCAATTCTTAGTGACACAATAATACTAAAACACACATCACAACTATACAATTTGTATAATAAGTTTGCAGTTAAACTATTGTAAAACACATACATAAACACAACTTGTGAACACAATGCAATAAGCAAAAGGTGCAATCTCAACTCGATCTAGGGAAATACATGTTATTCGCAAGAAACAAAGATTTATGTATATACGTCCACAACAACAACACGTACTATAGATGCATTAGCCAATAAAAACAGACTAGCTTACAATATAGAACTCATGATTTTACACATATTAAATGGGATAATGGAGACATCATTTTTACATATATCCATAATTATACATAATAATTCAAAAGCAAAGACACACAAGAGTGTAGTAGCAAATGATGACTATTATTTTGTTTACAAGTCGATAATTTTGATTACCGTCACACACTTATGGCCGATAAATAACAAACCAAAGTTACTGGTGACCAAAATGCTCACGGTCAACTGTTTCAATGAATGATTCTTAGCTGCAAATTCGTTCACAAATTGCCGCAAGCTATATGATAATTTATTTTGCAGACTTCATCATAAGATCAAATTTTTGCATACCATACTAAGCCTCTTAGATATAAATGCAATATGAACAGTCCATTCTAAATCTTGCTGTGATACCTGCATGACCCAAATTGATTCTAGATACTTCTTGCTAAAACTTTTCGTCTTTGAAATATATATATTCTATAGATACTATGTAACTATTAACACCCTGTACGCTAAAATATTATTTCTAGGGAAAAATGCATAGCACAGAACAGATTAAATGCTACAAATTTTTAAAATTTTGCAAATACACAGTAAATTTTACCCGGTGTTTGTTGCTTGTACAGTAAAAATGAGGAAATAAGATTATTAACTATCGGGTTCGAATTCGCAGGAACATATAATATAAGAAGCAGGTTTAGTTACGTCTTTCTTTGGCATCTAATTTTTGGCCATTAAGGAAAGGAAAACGAATGCTTTACGAGGTATGCAGAGAAAAGTACAGTACAAAAAACCAACGTGAAATTCAGTACAATCTGAAAACAACATATCAAAGAATAATCAACACATATCAAGGCCAAGTATCAAACATTATCTAAAACTATAGATGAATTTGCAGTATAAAACAATACGAGAAAAAAATCATATCATTTACGCTTTATGCTCTCCACAGTAACTCGTGAATTGTACACCAACTTCTGCTACAATGGTTTAGAATCCTCGCGCTAGGTGGCAGCACTGCCTATGTGGCCTTCTGCTTTTTGCCTCCGATGGTTTGCTGGATCGTTGATAACACTTTCTTGGAGACCTGCTGGATGATTCCGTGGTACCGCAATCCCGGAAGCATGACGAGGAATGACACTGGAAGACAAGAGGAAACAAAATATGTCAGAGTGAAAGGTTTATAAAAAGATTTATAAACATTAATCTGAAATAATCTCGTACACAGTATCTGTATAACTTCACACACAGTCAACCTTGGGTATAAGCAACTCGCTTATAAGGGACCACCAACACCAGTCCCCATTTTTCGTAATGTTTTTCCTATGTAAAAATCTTCATATATAAGGTACTCGGATGTAAGGGACTTTCGGTTATAAGGGACGATATTTTCAGGTCTCGCGTAATAGAAACCCAGGTAAATTATAAGGGATCCTATGATCAAAGCGAAATTGATCGATTTTTAACCTCAATTTTTCGCAAACTCGGCCTTCGAACAGCTCGGTTTCCGTGGTCACATACATCTCGCATCACTGAAGGAGCTTCCTACATACCGTTTGCACCGAATGTGTTGCAATAATCCATAAAAATAATGGGTAAAAGTGCAGAAAAGTACAGGTCTAGATACACCCTCGGTCTGACTCAACTTTGGCTATAAGGGACACTGGATATAAGGGACGGTTTTTCCGGTCGCGAGGTGTCCCTTATATCCGAGGTTGACTGTAGTACATGCATACATATTTTTTTTGCTCTTACAAGTACCATTTACCTTAATGGTAATACAGCTGTGCAGTGTGCTCAGACATGCGTTCTGTAAACATTCTAGACAATAACAAAAGCTGAAGCGGCTCAACTGCACAGAAGAATCTTTAGCAGTCAGAGAATTCTAACAGAGCTGAACTACAAACCAATAATGTGAAAAAGTTCTTGAAGGCAATATCTATTGACTCACAATGACATTAATCAACAATTACTGAATTACGAAGACTAATGGGTCCAAAAAGAAGCAAAATTTAACATGAAGAGGCATGGCTGAGCCTGCATTCGAACTCAGTTGCCATGACAACTATACTACTGACCCACAATAATCATGGTAGGTTATAATTCTATCGTTACATGTCAATAATCAAATTCAACATGTTTATTAAAAGTGAGCTTGTGTACTGATAGATTATTTTTTTATAATAAATTTAGATGTGTCATTTGAACGTTTCCATTTTTTCCTTGGAACAAGTAGTGATGGGCGATTAATAGATTAATCAAATTAATCGAGATTACAACCACGCATAAATCGCTATAATCGGCGATTGAACAGTAATTCACTCAATCTAGATTAACGGAGAGCAAAATATACGCTTTACACGCTGACTAAAAGGCAGTGTTTTAGCACAAATAAACGGAATTCTTATGTAGTTAGACATAATGACATAACAAGTGATACGTGTAGCTGACATAGCAATAGAGTAGTTAATGAATGTACGTATCTATAAACATATTTTGCAAGTATGAAAATGGCAGACAGCAACGAAAACCACATAGGCCAGGGGTGTGCAAATTGCGGCCTGCGGGCCACTTACGGCCCGCCGAGAGAATTTGTGCGGCCCGCGAAGAGATTTGTCAACTTGTAATGAAAGTGCGGCCCGGGCGATTAATTGAGTGTATCCAGCTAAAGTCCGTGCCACGATCCCAAAGATAGTGCGGGTAGTTTTTTCTACTAGATCGGATGCCATTAACCCTTACAAGACGGTTGTAGCTTAATAACACTGTACTGCACAGACTGTGTGATACACATTACTAATATGCATTGTAATGAAATTACCACTATCTGACCTGAAAGTAGAAATATATGGTTTGTAATATAAATTTTAATAACTTCTAAAATAGTTTCTTGAGTGTATTAGTAATGATGTACGCAGGTCGGATGCAAAAAAATTGTTATTAGGCCTTTCCGTACTTGGCTCCTTGATCAAACTGCCTGTGGCCCGCAGGAATTGCGGGAAAGTTTAATGTGGCCCGGCTAGTCAGATAATTTGCACACCCTTGACATAGGCTGTATTTTAGTGCTGCAATGTTTGAAAAATTTGCCTAAAATGCTAAAAAATCATCGCAAAACAATAATCATGATATCAAATTAAAGCAACAAGATTGTAATCGAATTAAAAAATTTCAAAATCGCCCAAAAACGAACAAGTTTGGTTTCAATAATTTTAGCTTCATTCCAACAATCATAAATAACCTTGCAATTAAGATTGATTGACGAGTTTTTACATACGTAAATACTGATTTTTATTAAACTAGTTGAGAAGACAGGTGCAATATTTTTACCTACCAATCAGGTAAGCCAGACATAGGTTGTCAATAAGATTACCTATCCAAGCTGTCATTGCAAGCACTCCCATCACCGAGACAAAATACTGTAATCAAAATTTCAATTGTTTACAATGTAAATAAATAAAGTAAATAAACCAAAAAACAAAATTTACACATAGATTTACACGTTAGATAAAATAATACATCTAACAACAAATGACTGCTTTTTGCAACAGTAAAAAAACATAGCTTCTGAAGGCGATCAGTATTTTGGCATACAATTTTCAGTAACGACTATAAAAGCTTTAATTTTTCTAATTACAACAGTTTACAAATAGATTTAAAATTTATTAGTGACTTTTGCAACGAACTTCAGCCCCGTTTACATTGTAATTAAGTAAGTTTAATTTCTGTTTACGTGTTTCTTACTGTAAAAAGATTTTAAAGAACAAAGCGAACTGTCTGATTCGTGCCAAGTATGACTCTGATAAGTTGCTTTTACCACTGCTGTTACGCAAGATATTCTCAGATCACTGCTCATTGGCTCACAAACAAAATTTATACATCCCTAGACATTTATACGCAAAGGCCAGCCACTTTTTTCCTCGGGCCTCTTATTTGTGGAATTGTTTACTAGAAAACCGCATCCCAGTAACTTGCAGTCTGACTTCAAGAAGAGCCATTTATACCCATCTTTCATTAGAAAATTAGTTAAAAGATTTCTCTGCATTTAGAGCTGTTCATTCGTGTTTTTGCATTTATACCTGTACTACTTATCCTAAATAACAGCCGGTCTTCTTTGAAGCAGTCCGAATGAAAAACTTAAAGTACATTAATATTTGTCGTGGAGATCGCTGGCATCTATTAGAATCAAATAGAACATTGTAAAATGTTCCATTAGAATAATCGTCTTACCTTGTAGAATGTTCTAGAAAGGCTCGTTTAGAATGTTCCCTGGCACCCTATATAAAGCGAAGCAGGCCGCTGACAGACACATACAGATTCACACGGACGCACACTTACACATTCTCTTGTATACTTGTATTTTCAGATACACTCAAACGTTTTCCAGATTATCACATTTACTTTAAACATTTCACGTTCCTGTGTTGCAGAATTCTCGCTTAGTAAACTAGTTTAATTTGATGAAGTGTTTTCTGGTTTTCTCTACGAGACTTCCGAGAGAAACAAAACACAACATTATTGCAATCACTTTCTTCGTTTAATATCAAATGAGTTGCATCAAAAACTCACAAATATATAAAAAAAGTATGAAAAAATTGCAATTTTGTTTTGAATGCCATTACGAATGTTTAGTATCGTTTACAAAACAACGATTGTAAGTTTCCAAAAAATGCCTTAACAGATGAAGTAAAAAACACTTTTGAAGTTTTTATAGCAAAATTGTTGCATAGTTAAAACAATAATAGGTTCAGCCAGTTTGACTTAAAAAAGCATAATAGTTTCAGTTCCTGCCAACAGGTGGCAGAACAAACCTCAATCATAGATGAAAGCAGTAGAACTCAGAGTCTAAACAAGCAACATGCATTCCAAACACTATTCAAAACCAAGAAAAAATATTTGTTTAACTGACCAGTTGTTGTTTCTCCTGATGAAAGAAAGCAAACATCTTACAGTAACAACCATGATAGAAATCTGGGATGCCTAAACTTAGACCGGTTGTTTAGTCTTGGACAGTACAGAATTTTAAACAGATGACTCTCTCAAACAATCTTTCAATGATATTGTTGCGAATACTTCAAAAGAATCAATTATCTCATTATTTTTGCCCTGACTGTGCGATGCTTCAAAGATCGCACAAAACCATGAAATCCAGCTGACTGTACGATGCTTCAAAGACTGCGCAAAACCATGAAATCCAGCTCAAATAACTAAACAGCAATTACATCTCATTGGCGCCATTAGATTTCGCTAGCTTGCCCTAACCATGAAACATCCTTCACTTCTGAACACGAAGAAGGCGGAAACAGGTCAAAGACCAAATTACGCAAAGACAACTAGGCGCTAACAGAAACCAGCTACTCACAACTTTGGGTTTCTTGTTCTTCAGATCAGCAAGCATCGTCAGGAAATTGTACACGTGGTCACGAATGTGCAAGATTCGTGTGCAGATTTCTTCATATTGCTTCTCTTTCTCACCCGTCCTGGAGAACAAAAAATTATCATGAGAAAAACAGTTTAGTCTCTTATTTAAAGACACATAAAAAACTCAATTCAAGATTACATTAATAATAGCATCAAAAAACTTGAAAACCAGAGGGCCATAAGTCAGGACACTAAAAAAACAATTGAAAACCAGAGGGCCAAACATAAGTCAGGACACTAAAAAAACAATTGAAGACCAGAGGGCCAAACATAAGCCAGACCACTAAAAACAGTTGAAAACCAAAGGGCCAAACATAAGCCAGAACACTAAAAATAGTTGAAAACCAGAGGGCCAAACATAAGCCAGAACACTAAAAACAGTTGAAAACCAGAAGGCCAAACATAAGCCAGAACACTAAAAATAGTTGAAAACCAGAGGGCCAAACATAAGCCAGAACACTAAAAACAGTTGAAAACCAGAGGGCCAAACATAAGCCAGAACACTAAAAACAGTTGAAAACCCGTGGGCCATAAGTCAAAACACTAAAAAAAGTTGAAAACCAGAGGGCCAAACATAAGCCAGAACACTAAAAACAGTTGAAAACCCGTGGGCCATAAGTCAAAACACTAAAAAAAGTTGAAAACCAGAGGGCCAAACATAAGCCAGAACACTAAAAACAGTTGAAAACCCGTGGGCCATAAGTCAAAACACTAAAAAAAGTTGAAAACCAGAGGGCCAAACGTAAGCCAGAACACTAAAAACAGTTGAAAACCAGAGGGCCATAAGCCAGAACACTAAAAAAACAGTTGAAAACCAGAGGGCCAAACATAAGCCAGAACACTAAAAACAGTTGAAAACCAGAGGGCCAAACACAAGCCAGAACACTAAAAACAGTTGAAAACCAGAGGGCCAAACATAAGCCAGAACACTAAAAACAGTTGAAAAACAGAGGGCCAAACATAAGCCAGAACACTAAAAACAGTTGAAAACCAGAGGGCCAAACACAAGCCAGAACACTAAAAACAGTTGAAAACCAGAGGGCCAAACGTAAGCCAGAACACTAAAAACAGTTGAAAACCAGAGGGCCAAACATAAGCCAGAACACTAAAAACAGTTGAAAACCAGAGGGCCAAACATAAGCCAGAACACTAAAAATAGTTGAAAACCAGAGGGCCAAACATAAGCCAGAACACTAAAAACAGTTGAAAACCAGAGGGCCAAACATAAGCCAGAACACTAAAAACAGTTGAAAACCAGAGGGCCAAACGTAAGCCAGAACACTAAAAACAGTTGAAAACCAGAGGGCCAAACATAAGCCAGAACACTAAAAATAGTTAAAAATCAGAGGGCCAAACATAAGCCAGAACACTAAAAACAGTTGAAAACCAGAGGACTAAACACAAGTCAGGTTACTACACCAATTTAGGCCATTTTTTGGGCATACTTTCATGTTAATATAAGTCTTTCAGCAACAAACTTTTTAGTGAAAAGAGTACTAGTATTAATACTCGCAAATATGGAATTTGTTTTCTATTTTATTGAAAAGGTACATCTTTTGTTGCAGAATACCCGAAATTCTAAGTGTTTTGGAGAATTTTTATGAATCAAATGTTAACAGCTTTGCAAAACGGACAATATATGTACGTGAACAACATGAGCAAGAAATACCTATTGTGTAATATTATTCATTTCATAGCTGGAACTCATAACTACATATGGCCTCCTTACTTAAACCGCAGAGGAAAACATACGCTCTTAATGCAGGGATGAGAATGACAAATTGCAAAAAAACTCTGAAACAGGCCGGGGGTTTTGGGGCCACCTAGGTCCCCAATGGGGTTCAAGGGAGCCCCCTTGGAGTCAGCAACAAAATGCAATACTGAGACCATAGAGAACCTCTAAGTGGACTTAAAATATCAATTACCTTGTTTCATGCATAATTTAAAATACCCAACTATCAAGGATACATGATACCTAATTGTCTCAAAAACGCCTAAGTACTGACCGCTCCTATGCAAAAGTATATAAAAACTGTCTGCAATTGACTCAAACAACTCCGCACAATTGATTCTATATTTTTATACATAGAGATCTACACGTGGTTACACTGATGTACGTGATGTAAACAAACTGACGGCCTGCCAACTAGCGGTCAGCTTGTGAAATAATGTACTGGGTCCGTAAAAATTTTCTCAACGAATTTACGCGATTTGCAAAAATGGCACTACTGGTCTTCCAAAAACTCGGAATTCCGCGTATCCGTGCAAAATTCTCATCCCTGTCTTAATGCACATGCGTCTTTAAGTTATACAGTGCAACTAAAGAGTTTTAAAGTTTTTATTAAATTCAGACAAATAATGTACTGCAACTGAACGTTTGAAGTTAATTAATTAACAGTCTAATTAATTAATTAACTTAATTAATAAAGCCTACTTGTGATATGATAAAAATTATGTCATTCATGACGACATTTCATTCCAATAAATCATTCTCTCAGACCATCGGCAAAAATAATCTTTGAATTTTTAAAACAGGCGCACAATAGACTCACCAATTATCCGCATCGAATACGCTGGCAGAAGCAAGCGGCACAACGTAGTCGAGTATACACAAAATCAGACCGTAGATAGAAAGAATCGTGAGTATTGATGGGTCCAGATACCATAACAAACTGCAAAAAATCAATAAGTTAATGCTTGTTAATGTACTATACATGCCTATACAAATAATATAAAAAATTAATGATAAAATAATTTGGTCAAAAATCGGAGAACGTTCAGGATCTGATTTTAAAAGAATTAATTAATATGCTTGTGATCGTATATAATATACATAGTTTCTGATTTGCATCTTTGTTTGGTCAGTGGTCTAAACTGTTTCAAAAAAAGCAAAATAAAGACAAAGCTACAAAATCAATGTGAAGATGACACAAATAAATATAACACTGACAACAACAACAACAACAACAACAACAACAACAACAACAACAACAACAACAACAACAACAACAACAACAACAACAACAACAACAAAAGCATGACTACTATTTACATACAAGAAGACAAAGCAGTTAAATTAAGAAAAAGCACTACACATTCTAACGTATCTCTCAATTGATACTTTGATAAAAAATTAAAATTCCTGTTTTCAATACAACTTATACAATCTTTTGTATGATCTGAACTTAACTCGCACCCTTTTACAATTTTATGAGATAATACATGAAAATTTCTAAATATATCTTTCAGGGTAACATTATTTTCTATAACAATTTTACACAAGCTGTAATCCATTATTGAGTTTACGTCGTATAACGTATGTTTGGCCTCTGGTTTTCAACTGTTTTTAGTGTTCTGGCTTATGTTTGGCCCTCTGGTTTTCAACTGTTTTTAGTGTTCTGGCTTATGTTTGGCCCTCTGGTTTTCAACTGTTTTTAGTGTTCTGGCTTATGTTTGGCCCTCTGGTTTTCAACTATTTTTAGTGTTCTGGCTTATGTTTGGCCCTCTGGTTTTCAACTGTTTTTAGTGTTCTGGCTTATGTTTGGCCCTCTGGTTTTCAACTGTTTTTAGTGTTCTGGCTTATGTTTGGCCCTCTGGTTTTCAACTGTTTTTAGTGTTCTGGCTTGTGTTTGGCCCTCTGGTTTTCAACTGTTTTTAGTGTTCTGGCTTATGTTTGGCCCTCTGGTTTTCAACTGTTTTTAGTGTTCTGGCTTATGTTTGGCCCTCTGGTTTTCAACTGTTTTTAGTGTTCTGGCTTGTGTTTGGCCCTCTGGTTTTCAACTGTTTTTAGTGTTCTGGCTTATGTTTGGCCCTCTGGTTTTCAACTGTTTTTTTAGTGTTCTGGCTTATGGCCCTCTGGTTTTCAACTGTTTTTAGTGTTCTGGCTTACGTTTGGCCCTCTGGTTTTCAACTTTTTTTAGTGTTTTGACTTATGGCCCACGGGTTTTCAACTGTTTTTAGTGTTCTGGCTTATGTTTGGCCCTCTGGTTTTCAACTTTTTTTAGTGTTTTGACTTATGGCCCACGGGTTTTCAACTGTTTTTAGTGTTCTGGCTTATGTTTGGCCCTCTGGTTTTCAACTTTTTTTAGTGTTTTGACTTATGGCCCACGGGTTTTCAACTGTTTTTAGTGTTCTGGCTTATGTTTGGCCCTCTGGTTTTCAACTGTTTTTAGTGTTCTGGCTTATGTTTGGCCCTCTGGTTTTCAACTATTTTTAGTGTTCTGGCTTATGTTTGGCCTTCTGGTTTTCAACTGTTTTTAGTGTTCTGGCTTATGTTTGGCCCTCTGGTTTTCAACTATTTTTAGTGTTCTGGCTTATGTTTGGCCCTTTGGTTTTCAACTGTTTTTAGTGGTCTGGCTTATGTTTGGCCCTCTGGTCTTCAATTGTTTTTTTAGTGTCCTGACTTATGTTTGGCCCTCTGGTTTTCAATTGTTTTTTTAGTGTCCTGACTTATGGCCCTCTGGTTTTCAAGTTTTTTGATGCTATTATTAATGTAATCTTGAATTGAGTTTTTTATGTGTCTTTAAATAAGAGACTAAACTGTTTTTCTCATGATAATTTTTTGTTCTCCAGGACGGGTGAGAAAGAGAAGCAATATGAAGAAATCTGCACACGAATCTTGCACATTCGTGACCACGTGTACAATTTCCTGACGATGCTTGCTGATCTGAAGAACAAGAAACCCAAAGTTGTGAGTAGCTGGTTTCTGTTAGCGCCTAGTTGTCTTTGCGTAATTTGGTCTTTGACCTGTTTCCGCCTTCTTCGTGTTCAGAAGTGAAGGATGTTTCATGGTTAGGGCAAGCTAGCGAAATCTAATGGCGCCAATGAGATGTAATTGCTGTTTAGTTATTTGAGCTGGATTTCATGGTTTTGCGCAGTCTTTGAAGCATCGTACAGTCAGCTGGATTTCATGGTTTTGTGCGATCTTTGAAGCATCGCACAGTCAGGGCAAAAATAATGAGATAATTGATTCTTTTGAAGTATTCGCAACAATATCATTGAAAGATTGTTTGAGAGAGTCATCTGTTTAAAATTCTGTACTGTCCAAGACTAAACAACCGGTCTAAGTTTAGGCATCCCAGATTTCTATCATGGTTGTTACTGTAAGATGTTTGCTTTCTTTCATCAGGAGAAACAACAACTGGTCAGTTAAACAAATATTTTTTCTTGGTTTTGAATAGTGTTTGGAATGCATGTTGCTTGTTTAGACTCTGAGTTCTACTGCTTTCATCTATGATTGAGGTTTGTTCTGCCACCTGTTGGCAGGAACTGAAACTATTATGCTTTTTTAAGTCAAACTGGCTGAACCTATTATTGTTTTAACTATGCAACAATTTTGCTATAAAAACTTCAAAAGTGTTTTTTACTTCATCTGTTAAGGCATTTTTTGGAAACTTACAATCGTTGTTTTGTAAACGATACTAAACATTCGTAATGGCATTCAAAACAAAATTGCAATTTTTTTCATACTTTTTTTATATATTTGTGAGTTTTTGATGCAACTCATTTGATATTAAACGAAGAAAGTGATTGCAATAATGTTGTGTTTTGTTTCTCTCGGAAGTCTCGTAGAGAAAACCAGAAAACACTTCATCAAATTAAACTAGTTTACTAAGCGAGAATTCTGCAACACAGGAACGTGAAATGTTTAAAGTAAACGTGAAAATCTGGAAAACGTTTGAGTGTATCTGAAAATACAAGTATACAAGAGAATGTGTAAGTGTGCGTCCGTGTGAATCTGTATGTGTCTGTCAGTGGCCTGCTTCGCCTTATATAGGGTGCCAGGGAACATTCTAGACGAACCTTTCTAGAACATTCTACAAGGTAAGACGATTATTCTAATGGAACATTCTACAATGTTCTATTTAATTCTAATAGATGCCAGCGATCTCCACAACAAATATTAATGTACTTTAAGTTTTTCATTCGGACTGCTTCAAAGAAGACCGGCTGTTATTTAGGATAAGTAGTACAGGTATAAATGCAAAAACACGAATGAACAGCTCTAAATGCAGAGAAATCTTTCAACTAATTTTCTAATGAAAGATGGGTATAAATGGCTCTTCTTGAAGTGAGACTGCAATTTACTGGGATGCGGTTTTCTAGTAAACAATTCCACAAATAAGAGGCCCGAGGAAAAAAGTGGCTGGCCTTTGCGTATAAATGTCTAGGGATGTATAAATTTTGTTTGTGAGCCAATGAGCAGTGATCTGAGAATATCTTGCGTAACAGCAGTGGTAAAAGCAACTTATCAGAGTCATACTTGGCATGAATCAGACAGTTCGCTTTGTTCTTTAAAAGCTTTTTACAGTAAGAAACACGTAAAGAGAAATTAAACTTACTTAATTACAATGTAAACGGGGCTGAAGTTCATTGCAAAAGTCACTAATAAATTTTAAATCTATTTGTAAACTGTGTAATTAGAAAAATTAAAGCTTTTATAGTCGTTACTGAAAATTGTATGCCAAAATACTGATCGCCTTCAGAAGCTATGTTTTTTTACTGTTGCAAAAAGCAGTCATTTGTTGTTAGATGTATTATTTTATCTAACGTGTAAATCTATGTGTAAATTTTGTTTTTTGGTTTATTTACTTTATTTATTTACATTGTAAACAATTGAAATTTTGATTACAGTATTTTGTCTCGGTGATGGGAGTGCTTGCAATGACAGCTTGGATAGGTAATCTTATTGACAACCTATGTCTGGCTTACCTGATTGGTAGGTAAAAATATTGCACCTGTCTTCTCAACTAGTTTAATAAAAATCAATATTTACGTATGTAAAAACTCGTCAATCTTAATTGCAAGGTTATTTATGATTGTTGGAATGAAGCCAAAATTATTGAAGCCAAACTTGTTCGTTTTTGGGCGATTTTGAAATTTTCAAATTCAATTACAATCTTGTTGTTTTAATTAGATATCACGATTAATGTTTTGCGATGATTTTTTAGTGTTTTACGCAAATTTTTCAAACATTGCAGCACTGAAATACAGCCTATGTCAAGGGTGTGCAAATTATCTGACTAGCCGGGCCACATTAAACTTTCCCGCAATTCCTGCGGGCCACAGGCAGTTTGATCAAGGAGCCAAGTACAGAAATGCCTAATAAGGATTTTTTTGCACCCGACCTGCGTACATGATTACTACTACACTCAAGAAACTATTTTAGAAGTTATTAAAATTTAATTTACAAACCATATATTTCTACTTTCAGGTCAGATAGTGGTAATTTCATTACAATGCATATTAGTAATGTGTGTCACACAGTCTGTGTATTAGAGTGACATTAAGCTACAACCGTCTTGTAAGGGTTAATGGCATCCGATCTAGTAGAAAAAAAACTACCCACACTATCTTTGGGATCGTGCCACGGACTTCAGCTGGATATACTCAATTAATTGCCTGGGCCGCACTTTCATTAGGTTGACAAATCTCTTCGCGGGCCGCACAAATTATCTCGGCGGGCCGTAAGTGGCCCGCGGGCCGCAATTTGCACACCCCTTGCAAGTATGTGGTTTTCATACTTGCAAAATATTTTTATAGATACGTCCATTCATTAACTACTCTATTGCTATGTCAGCTACACATATCATTTGTTATGTCATTATGTCTAACTACATAAGAATTCCGTTTATTTGTGCTAAAACACTGCCTTTTAGTCAGCATGTAAAGCGTATATTTTGCTCTCCGTTAATCTAGATTGACTGAATTACTGTTCAATCGCCGATTATAGCGATTTATGCGTGGTTGTAGTCTCGATTAATTCGATTAATCTATTAATCGCCCATCACTACTTGTTCCAAGGAAAAAATGGAAACGTTCAAATGACACATCTAAATTTATTATAAAAAAATAATCTATCAGTACACAAGCTCACTTTTAATAAACATGTTGAATTTGATTATTGACATGTAACGATAGAATTATAACCTACCATGATTATTGTGGGTCAGTAGTATAGTTGTCATGGCAATCGAGTTCGAATGCAGGCACAGCCATGCCTCTTCATGTTAAATTTTGCTTCTTTTTGGACCCATTAGTCTTCGTAATTCAGTAATTGCTGATTAATGTCATTGTGAGTCAATAGATATTGCCTTTAAGAACTTTTTCACATTATTGGTTTGTAGTTCAGCTCTGTTAGAATTCTCTGACTGCTAAAGATTCTTCTGTGCAGTTGTGTCGCTTCAGCTTTTGTTATTGTCTAGAATGTTTACAGAACGCATGTCTGAGCACACTGCACAGCTGTATTACCATTAAGGTAAATGGTACTTGTAAGAGCAAAAAAAATATGTATGCAGATACTACAGTCCACGTCGGATATAAGGGACACCTCGCGACCGGAAAAACCGTCCCTTATATCCAGTGTCCCTTATAGCCAAAGTTGAGTCAGACTGAAGGTGTATCTAGACCTGTACTTTTACCCATATTTTTATGGATTATTGCTAGATATTCAGTGCAAACGGTATGTAGGAAGCTCCTTCAGTGATGCGAGATGTATGTGACCGCGGAAACCGAGCTGTTCGAAGGCCGAGTTTGCGAAAAATTGAGGTTAAAAATCAATCAATTTCACTTTGATCATAGGGTCCCTTATATGCGAGGAAATTTACCTGGGTTTCTATTATGCGGGACCTGAAGATATCGTCCCTTATAACCGAAAGTCCCTTACATCCGAGTACCTTATATATGAAGATTTTTACATAGGAAAAACATTACGAAAAATAGGGACTGGTGTTGGTGGTCCCTTATAAGCGAGTTGCTTATACCCAAGGTTGACTGTGTGTGAAGTTATACAGATACTGTGTACGAGATTATTTCAGATTAATGTTTATAAATCTTTTTATAAACCTTTCACTCTGACATATTTTGTTTCCTCTTGTCTTCCAGTGTCATTCCTCGTCATGCTTCCGGGATTGCGGTACCACGGAATCATCCAGCAGGTCTCCAAGAAAGTGTTATCAACGATCCAGCAAACCATCGGAGGCAAAAAGCAGAAGGCCACATAGGCAGTGCTGCCACCTAGCGCGAGGATTCTAAACCATTGTAGCAGAAGTTGGTGTACAATTCACGAGTTACTGTGGAGAGCATAAAGCGTAAATGATATGATTTTTTTCTCGTATTGTTTTATACTGCAAATTCATCTATAGTTTTAGATAACGTTTGATACTTGGCCTTGATATGTGTTGAATATTCTTTGATATGTTGTTTTCAGATTCGTCGTCGGTTTTTTGTACTGTACTTTTCTCTGCATACCTCGTAAAGCATTAGTTTTCCTTTCCTTAATGGCCAAAAATTAGATGCCAAAGAAAGACGTAACTAAACCTGCTTCTTATATTATATGTTCCTGCGAATTCAAACCCGATAGTTAATAATCTTATTTCCTCATTTTTACTGTACAAGCAACAAACACCGGGTAAAATTTACTGTGTATTTGCAAAATTTTAAAAATTTGTAGCATTTAATCTGTTCTGTGCTATGCATTTTTCCCTAGAAATAATATTTTAGCGTACAGGGTGTTAATAGTTACATAGTATCTATAGAATATATATATTTCAAAGACGAAAAGTTTTAGCAAGAAGTATCTAGAATCAATTTGGGTCATGCAGGTATCACAGCAAGATTTAGAATGGACTGTTCATATTGCATTTATATCTAAGAGGCTTAGTATGGTATGCAAAAATTTGATCTTATGATGAAGTCTGCAAAATAAATTATCATATAGCTTGCGGCAATTTGTGAACGAATTTGCAGCTAAGAATCATTCATTGAAACAGTTGACCGTGAGCATTTTGGTCACCAGTAACTTTGGTTTGTTATTTATCGGCCATAAGTGTGTGACGGTAATCAAAATTATCGACTTGTAAACAAAATAATAGTCATCATTTGCTACTACACTCTTGTGTGTCTTTGCTTTTGAATTATTATGTATAATTATGGATATATGTAAAAATGATGTCTCCATTATCCCATTTAATATGTGTAAAATCATGAGTTCTATATTGTAAGCTAGTCTGTTTTTATTGGCTAATGCATCTATAGTACGTGTTGTTGTTGTGGACGTATATACATAAATCTTTGTTTCTTGCGAATAACATGTATTTCCCTAGATCGAGTTGAGATTGCACCTTTTGCTCATTGCATTGTGTTCACAAGTTGTGTTTATGTATGTGTTTTACAATAGTTTAACTGCAAACTTATTATACAAATTGTATAGTTGTGATGTGTGTTTTAGTATTATTGTGTCACTAAGAATTGCTGTTAGTTATTGAGATTTGATTTGCGAACGGATGTTCAGTTTCATTTACGTTTAGCGAGAGATACATCCTTCACTTGCTAAACTGTGAGCACTTTTCCCATGTTATGGTTGAATGCTGTTTTAGTCACTGTGAGATACAATTTTTTGATACTTTACTGCTGTTGATATAGAATAGATGTTAATTTAGTTTCGACATTTTTCTGCACTGCATACAGTTTAGTAGTGCCTAGTTTAAGTCAGTTTGATTCTAAGTCACAACGTTTTAGATATAGCACTATTTAGGCCTTGACTACCATTTTGTATACATACTTGTTTAGGTATATAATTATTATAATATAGAAAAAATACTTTGATGTTTAATTACAGTGTTGTAATTTCAATTATGTTTTGCTGAATGTGTTTACAATATAGATTTGTGCATACTGTCAAAATAGGCGGCGTCAACAGTAAACATTTATAACTTATCAGGTTTATATATTTAGTGTAGTATTGTTTTGCATATGTATATATAAGAACAACCAGTTTTGTCATTTTGTGCTTGATAAGTGAAATTTAGTATTTCTACAACTTCCTAAACAAAAACTGCGCATTTTCTCTACATGAGTCACTTAACTGACCTGTCTTTTTAATGATTAAAAATTGACGGGAAATTTTTTTTAACTAAGCTCGATACCTGTAGTTTTCATGACATAAACTGCTGGTATTTCTTGTACAGGGTGTGATGAAAAGATAACCCCCACAGGAGCTGTGTGATCATAATCCCATTTTGATTAAAAGATGTCAGCACTGTGACTGTCGACACATAATCCCTGGTATTAAAATAATCGTTCTTTATTCAAAATTAGGAGGTATTTTTGGTGGTTTTCGCTTAATCCTTCCGTTTTCTGCCCAGTACAGGTAGATTAGTCATTTCTTCACACTGTGCAGCAACGTGGTGCTGTTCCTACTACTTCTTTTTGGCCCACTTTGAGAAATTTTAAAAGTGAATTGGTCACAGTTGTTACGTGTGTACCGTGCACTTGCTGAACTTTTTTCTGAAATAATCTGAAATATGTAGCGCTGGGTGGGTTTTTGTTTGATGTAGATCAATTTCTGTAAATTTACTAACTGTGAGATTTTGTGTTTTTCACACTGCAGCTGTTTGGAATTAGCTCACTGGCATGTGGAGAAATGATCGAAGTCGCTTTCAATTTTAGTTTATTTTAACTGTTTTGCTGTCGGTTATTTTTCACTTTGCTTACGCCATGCCTAACCGATCCTTGTGTAAACCAATCAGCAGTTTTATCTGATGAGTCTACCAGATCAGTAGCAGGGAAACTTCAGATCGCTTCTTTCGATTTTAAAAATAGCCCTGAAGCTGGTTCGAGTTTAATTTTACCACTGTTTCTTTTATAATTACTTTCAGTTATTAAATTAAACTTGATCTTTTTTCTTAAAGATGAGGAAATCTGTGCAAATTACGCGACCACGTGCGGGAGGGGGGTTATACATCCGCCCTTTGCGTAGTTGCATTACGTCACATCTGTCTAGTCATATAGATGTTCATTTTTTCACTCCATCTTTCCTCGTCTGACAAGTTGTTGTGGTTTAATTTGTGAGGTATTTCACGCTTTTTTGTGCAAAAACCCACTTTTGCAAACTGCTAACAATATTTGCACTTATTCTTCTCGTGGTGTCATAATTCACTGACACTTTGCATGTAGTTCAACAGTTGCTGTTTGCAAGTTATAGTAATGTAACTGTATTGGAAAAAGATGCAGAAATACCATTGTACCCATTTTTCAGTTACTCTATTATCATGTAACTGTACCATTCATTAGCAGTATTAATGTGAATTATTCAGGGAATTGTTGCTTGACTGGCTACCGCCATTTTTACTTTTTTTCAAAATTTCTGCGTGTTCATTGCAATCACTTCGTTTTTTTGTTACTTGTATAATAGTTATGCCTTTTTTTTACTTTTGGTCAGGCTACAGTTTGTATTTGTTTTTAGTCACGTGCATTGCTTGGACGTGAATTCATACTTTTAACTTGAAATACAAGTTTTCTTATTCCTTATAATTGCTATTGCAACATACTATTAGCTAAATTAAATTCTGCACTGGTATCATGCAATATGCAAAACTTGTGGCGTCATCTATTGGCAGGAAAAAAGAAATTAAAGATTAACATCCATTAACTTCTAAGTATAAGGCGCGTATTTTTATTTGCAGTTTTGGTGCCACGCATACATGTGTCTGTACTTTTAGGTGCATCTTATTCAATGTAAAATAACCATGGCGTGTATTGATAATTTTCGTGAATCAGCTTTGTTATTGATATTGTGATCGGTACTGTTCTTCGCCTCTGCATTATATAACCTCGTCTTTGTGTGCATCGAATTAAACGATTATTATTCATTGTGAAAACATTGTTTGTTTTCTTCATTAGTTAACCTTGTAATAACAATTTTCATCTTTGAAGTACCCCTAAACACCTCACAGTCAAAATCAGTGAACTGACCTGCTTAAATTCTATAGCAACGCAACTGTGTTGAGAAGATTTACGAGTACAAGCGTTTAGTCAAATTATTAACTCTAAGAACAGATCTGTAACTAGAAATATTTCGTAACAAATAGCTTCATTTCAAATAACCCATGATCCATACCCTAGTAACAACCGAAGTGAAAAATATTTTTATGCAAAAATATTGTGGCAATAGAAGCAGTCATGTAATTATGTAAATTTACAAACTCATGAACGACAGAAATAATTTTTGTTGAGCACAAAACCTTGATTTTTATGAGTGACTTCATTTCAGTGGCAAAAATTATTCAAGTACAAATTAATACAAAAGCGCGCGAGAAAATAGCAATAGGAAACAGGACGTCATAGGAAATGAGTGCTAAGAGGCGCTTGGGCGATTCGCTTAGTAATTCAATTTCCATTATGTAACATATTTTATTTAAAAGTTTATGTTTG
>JAQGDQ010001402.1:0-5000 GCA_030141605.1 Tubiluchus corallicola | reverse complement strand
GTTTTCTATCAGGTCGTAAATATAACAGCAGCACTGCTGCAACTATAATCCACAGTAGTAATTATTGTAATGAATTATTTCTGTTATTATTCTTAAATTCAAGAGTTTCGTTACTTATTTATACAGTAAACACCTATTTACACCTAAGTATCAGTGGAAAATGACCAGAATTGAACCAAAAGCCATTTATGTACATGCGCAAGAAAAAGCCAAGAAGTTAAGCACTATCCATATCCTTGTTATAGACAAACAGAGTTTTCAAGCAGCAGTTAATAGTAAGCATTAAAATTACTGCACTCACTAGCCGCTTCAACGTGCTTCAAAGCCTTCAACCTATTGCGACGTTAGTAGAAATAACCAAGTAGTCACTATATTGCTCAGCTACGAAGTTAAGCAATGTCGGGTAATGATAACTAATTGGTGAGTGACTATTTCTATGGGGTTTAATACACATGTCATTTATTTTATTGAATGCTGATGCATATGCATTCGAACGCCCCTAAGAAACCTGTGTGTCCTTCAATAGCTCATCTCTAAGGTTATCACTGATGATGTTAATGCGATGGATTTGCAAAAAAACTATTGTAATTCGTTTAGACGATAACAACAATTTTTAGCCCTGAAAAGCGGGAAAACGAAGTGATTATACTGTACATTAACTCTGTAATGTGCAAAAGCTGATACAAACTTGCAAACTCGGCCTAAGATTGGCAGCGACGCCTTTTTGTCACGTTCGCGTGGCCGACAAATAGAAGGCGGTACCGTGATAACCATGATCATGAACTGCAGTGTTAGTTTCTGACGTCATATGATGTAAAACCCATTTTCGTGACATCATGCATATAAGCAGTACTGTAACACCTGTGCAAATGTGCTTGACGTGCAAGAGAAGATGCCTGCCATTGCACAAGCTGTGGTTAGTTTGTGACGTAAGCAATAGCTGTGTTCGGTTTCCGTTAATTAACTTTCTAAGATAATTGTTCAAATATAAGAAACAATTGCTAATTTTTATAGGCAAGAAAATGTATATTTTGGACAGTAAATTAAAATAAGATTGAGTCTAAACAATCGTCCGGTCTTCCTTTAAATCAGTTTTCAAGATCTACATCTTTCAATCTTTCTGTCACACGATCTTCTAACTGTTCCAACCACGTTTCACTATTCAAAGGCAATCTTACGCGTGATCTTTTTCGAGTTGTTGCACCTGTGTTACCTGCTGTTTCTGAAGAATCACCATTAACACGAATATGGTGTAGAAACGCCACCTCTGTGGGCACAATGTACTCAGCGCTGTTTCGATTCAACGCCCTAAAAATGTTGTGGACGTGCATGATGGCCACTGACCTCGGCTTGACCATCATCTTGGAACGCTGTTCGGGTGGCCAAAACTTCCCGTCTGATGTGAACTTTGTCTTTGTTAGTCGCAGACTTTTTTGTGGGTTACTTGCATCAAAGACATTAAGGTCATTTTCAGTAAAATTCACGTACGCGAAGTCGTTTCTGAACTGATAACCCACCACGGTCTTTCCTCTGTTATTAGGTCTCATGGCGTTGACCATTCCTGTCCACGTGACTTCAGTGAAAGGAACTACAAACTCGTCCAAATCTTGAAATACGAGATACTGATACTCTTGCATGTTTCTGTACAAGCAGTCCTGCGCGGCCGCCAATTGTCCATTGTAATGTAAGTCCCATGCCTGACCGTCCGGTGTGGTCAAACCCCGGGGGACATAGTTCGTTCTGAGGGCCCAGTCTAACTGAGTCATAAACTCCTGTTTCACGTACCAGTCAATCACACGTTGCAACTGTTTACTGACACTGCCAGTATAAATCATTAATTTCTCCACCCCCAAAATCCTGTTCATTTCTACAAACTCTATGAAATGGAGAGGGTTTACTGTGGAATGTAAAGGAGGCACACAAATTCCAAACAGGTACTGCTCTTCCTTTGTCCTCTCAGGTGAATGTAGGACTCGAAGACGTCTCTCGTTTGGCTCCACCGTTGACGACGGAGACATGATGACAGAACTCGGTTTCTCGTTGTTTGGAAGTTGACATTTGAACATGGCACACGTGTAGTTGTTGCCGTGGTAGTCAACAACGGCAACTGTGACCGCATCGACCACGGCCACGGCATTATTGCTGTAGAAAAGATGACAGAAGAACTCCTGCCTGATGTCGCTTCGAGTGATACCAACAATGCGAACCATTTCTCTTGCTGCGCGGTCATCGTAAAATGCTGAATAAACGGCCGCAGTGGAGTTTTTCACCGGCAACCACTGACCGTCCAAAACATGGACATAAAACAATTGTCCTTTACTGTAAATATAGTTCAACTGTCCCACAAATGAGATCATTGCGCATAAAATAAACAAGTAAACAACTGTTTGCTTTCTGGGAACAGTCGACATATTTGCATCATTTATAACATCATTTATAACGTTTATCGCTCATATCTCACCGCAAAATGTCTAAAGAGAAAATTATCCAGCAAAGCGAAGCAACTCACACGCAATTTATTAAATTATGTGCACAATCAACACATCTCTCTTAATTCTAAAATGTTGCCAATGTTGCAACTCATTTAATGGGAGCGTCGTAATAATTTATTGTTGTACTAATAAATACTACAGAATACACTGTTATGGGACTATGATGGGCTGCCTTTGCTTCCCTGCTGCGCATGTGCAGAACATTATGTGACGGGATTCCGGGAAAGGCTCGTTACTTTATGGGGCTATTTCACAATTTAAGCGGGGCTTGGGAATTTTGGCTTCACATAAACTAAAGTGTACAGTGCGTGTTTATTTTCAGGAAGAAGAGAGAGTATCTTATTGTCTAAGCTTTAATATATGATAAACAACATACAATTGAAGTACTGAAAACGTGAGCCCTGTAATGTTTGAAAAATTTTATTTCCTTTGTGTCCTAATAGGAATTTTACAATTAAGAATACCAGCGGCCCAGAAAAAGCACTATTTCATTTCATTTTCTTTTTTCTTTTCCTTTCGTTTCCTTTCGTTTCGTTTTCTTCTCTTTTCTTTTCTTTTCTTTTCTTTTCTTTTTATTTCTTTTCTTTTCGTTTTGTTTTCTTTTTTCTTTTATCTTATCCTTTCGTCGTTCTTTTTATTGCATTCAAATTTTGTTTTAACGATTAACTTTTTCTTAGTTTTGTTTCTTCCTGATCAATAGCTGCCGAGGTTGATCATTTTACAAATCTCTAGATTCTTGTCCCGCCACAGCATTTAAAACACACGATTCTAGCTTCCAGTATAATTAAGTCAAGTTGTACGGGAACGTTTATGATACACTTTGGTAGCATTGTTCTTTAATTGTCGAAATATTCTATGACCAATGTTACGGATGGTAGCTTCATTTCTTATCGATTAGATAAGATACAATTAGATTGATCCTCTTTCAGTATAAAAAGCCATTATAAACATAAATACATTTACTTCACACTACATTTATATCAAAACTACACTGAGAAAACATATAACTTTCGTCAAATGTAAGCAGTTTAGGTTGAAGAGTTTTATAGTAAAAGTCGAACATGTGCTGCCACAATACAGAAAATCATCAATGAATCAGATGTAGACACTTTAAATGTAAGTCCTTTTATATACAAGTTACGTACCCGCTACTATATTTTAAGAAAGAAGGTGAAATATTATTTTGATTTTTTCATGTCCAATATTTTCCTTTCTTGCTTACATGCATTCCTTTTTTCAAAGACATTTCTTACTGCTTGGAATTACTGTTGATGAAAGGTAAAGGAGATTCAAGAAAGGAAAAACATAACTCCTGCAGCTGTACATTACTTTTGCTTCACGAATTCTTCTTAAGTGTCGTATAGTAACAAGGCTGGACTTTTGTGGTCTTCTCTGGTGGTTTCTTTTCTGCATTCTGAAATCATTAGTGCTTTAATAATGATGTTTTGTCCACAGTTTTTTTGCCTCTTAATTGCGGGATATTTTATCAATGTCTATGTATAATATCCCGCACGTGAATCTTCAAGAAACAATAAATATATAATAAGTAATAATAATAATAATAATAATAATAATAATAATAATAATAATAATAATAATAATAATAATAATAATAATAATAATAATAATAATAATATTAATAATAATAATAATAATAATAATAACAACAACAATGATGATGATGATGATGATGATGATGATGATGATGATGATGATGATGATGATGATGATGATGATGATGATGATGATGATGATGATAAAATAACAAAATTCTTTATTGCTATAAAAATTACACATCATTGAACGGTAAACTACACATTCAAAAATTAATAGTATAACCAGTGTTTCCACTGCTGTGAGCAATACTGTTATACAATGAAATGAATTTACAATTAAAAACACAACTGAGGCTGTAATTAATTACATAAGTACACATAATTTCACATTTCAATTCACACAGTTCGGAAAATTTAACACGTTTACAATATTTACAAAATAGTTTTTTGCAAATACTAAACGTATGAAATTGAAATTGGGCGCATTATTGTTCAGATTTTTGTGTGTGTTGGGTTTAAATTTGTTGATGTGATCGGTAAATTTAAACGGTAAACTCACTCACTACAGACTACTGGGTGAACGATGATAATGACAATAAGGTGTGATTTAATCTTCCATATTGTTTTTTTTAATTAAGGCTAGTACAGTATGTTTTTCAGTTCATTTTTGAAATTTTTGATAGTCACTGCAGATTTTACATTAACTGGGACACGCATTCCATGCATTTATTGCCGCTTCGCAGACTGAATTGTGTCCATATTTATTATATTATGTGTTTATTTGTTTTATGCTGTGTGGTCTTTGGTTTAACATTTTTTCGATATTAAATGGAAGCTCATTGGCTTTGAAAGCTGGCATTAAATCGTTTAAATATTTATAAAGAAAAATTTGTGAATGGAATTGGAAACTAGATTCTACAGTGGCTATTTTTAGTTTTTCGTTGTTCGCTGT